>CAJGYO010000013.1:48859369-49059369 GCA_904845875.1 Miscanthus lutarioriparius
TGGTATTCATCATCGTGGCCGTCGTTAAGTATTCTACTTTTTTTTTATGTGGTAATGGAACTAGCTATATATGTTTCCCTATTCGATGGAGCACCTCTCTCTGTCTCCCGCTCTCTCAAAATGTATATAGTTATTTATATATTTATTATTAGGTTTTATTTAATAAAAGGACTGGGGAGACAAATGATAAACTAGAGTACTAGACCGCCGATCGTATGTGAGCGATAAATACTCTGTGCGATGATCATAGGCATCATCATATTCCTCACACCTAATTTGTACAGGTCCCACAGTATATAATCTAAGGCCCTGTTTAGGTCCCACCCAAAATCCAAAATTTTTCAAGATTTCTCGTCACATCGAATCTTGCGACACATGCATGGAGCATTAAATGTAGGTAAAAAGAATAACTAATTGCACGATTTGCCCATAATTGACGAGACGAATCTTTTAAGCCTAAATAGTTCATAATTGGATAATTTTTGCCAAATACAAACGAAAGTATTACCGTACCCATTTTCCAAAATAGAAGGGATCTAAACAGGCCCTAAGTCTTTCCTAGGACACCGCACCAAACTCCCAATACATGTAGGAACGCTAGCTAGATATCATTGCAGACCTTCTGTGCATGTGCTGGCCCAACGATATCCCAGCAGCATCACCACGCTCCCGGCCGGCCACCGCGCCAGTATAAAGCCGCACCACCTCTCCGTGCTTCGCCGCACAGCAGCTCACGGCGACCACCCAATTCCACTGATCGATATTCGATCAAGCCCACCATTTCCAGGAAGAAGCTCTAGCTCTGCTGCAGGACACCATGGCGCTGCGGTCTCTGTCCCTGCTCGCGTCGTCGCTCGCTCTCATGATGGCGGCCGTCGCGTCAGCGGACTCGTGGCTCTACGAGAAATTCAACACGGACGGCACCGTCCGCACCAACTACGACGCGTCCGGCCAGCAGGTGGCGATGCTCAACCTCGACCGCAGCTCCGGCGCCGGCTTCAACTCCAAGGAGCAGTACCTCTACGGCGAGTTCACCATCCAGATGAAGCTCAACCCCGGCAACTCCGCCGGCACCGTCTCCTGCTTCTACGTACGTCGTCGACTCGTCGTTGATAGCCTCGATCATTCTTGAGCTGAATCATATCTATCACTGACAGATGTTCCCGTACTAACTGTGTACACATGCATGGATTCTGATCTACTGCATGCATGCAGCTTTCTTCCGGCGACGGCGACGGGCACGACGAGATCGACATGGAGTTCATGGGCAACTCGAGCGGCCAGCCCGTGGTGCTCAACACCAACGTGTGGGCCAACGGCGACGGCAAGAAGGAGCACCAGTTCGACCTGTGGTTCGACCCGGCCGCCGACTACCACACCTACACCATCATCTGGAACCCGACCAACATCATGTTCAAGGTGGACGGCAACGTGATCCGCTGCTTCAAGCGCTACGCCGACCTCCCCTACCCGAGCTCCAAGCCCATGACGCTGCACGCCACGCTGTGGGACGGCAGCTACTGGGCCACCGAGAAGGGCAAGGTCCCCATCGACTGGTCCGGCGCGCCCTTCGTCGTCTCCTACCGGGGATACTCCGCCGACGCCTGCGTCAGCGGTGGCGCCTGCGCCGCCGGCAGCGACGCGTGGATGAACAAGCAGCCCGACAGCGCCGAGTGGGGCACCGTCAAGTGGGCCGAGAGCAACTACATGCGCTACAACTACTGCGACGACGGCTGGAGGTTCCCGCAGGGGCTCCCGGCGGAGTGCAGCCGCAGCTGATTCTTGATTCGCTGGCCGCCGTCCTCCTCCATTATTGCAAGTTACTATTGATTTATTTTTGCTGGATATATATATCTATGATTGTTGTTCGGTTTTTGTGAATTTGTGATTAAAAAAAAGCAGCCCCGCAGACGCGAGGGCGAGAAGAGTACGTTACTGTAGTTTTGCTTGTAAAGAAAAGAAGGTTTATTTCTACTTTTGGATAAAGGGATACTTGTGTGACGTGTGCTACTACAGGAATGGTTTCTAGGGGCGGTTGGTGAGGCTTTGTAGAGGCGACTCGGCCAGCCGCCTCTATCATACCGTCTCTACAAATCATGTATGTATAGGGGTGGTTCCCAAACCGCTCTTACAAACCAGCTGCCTCTACAAAATTAATTTATAGGAGCGGTTATAGTACCAGCCGTCCCTATAATACTTGTTTGTAGGGGCGGTTCAGTCTAGAACCGCCTCTACTGTACATTTTTCCACAAAAAAAAATCAAATTCGACCCGAACACTATATATATATATATATATATATATATATATATATATATATATATATATATATATATATATATATATATATACATATATATATATAATTAATTCAAATCTGACCAGAATATATATAATTCAAATCTGACCACAAGCACAAGAGCATTATATAAACTACCATTAGCAATTTCATATACATGAAATAAGATCTGACTAAAGTATTTTACATAAGCTCATAGCTGACAAACAGGGAATTAGTGTACAGTATCCATTTAAACAAGAAATACAACCAAAACAAGCTCCACTAAATATCTGACTAAATTACTAGAAGAAAATTCCACTAAAGTAGTTGGCTTAGCTCTCAACCCATATATCTTGCATTGCTCATTCAAAGATTTCACAAGCTCCTCAAGATTTTACTGTATCTTATTAGCCTACTCCGATAACCAGATGACAAAGGAGATCAAGATAGTGAATATGTAACACTTCAGGGCAACTTTGCCATTGATAAGACAAGAAATTTGTAAATTGAAATAAGGAATATCATAGCATTGTGGTAATGCTCCGAGACACATGATTCCAACAATATGAGAAACAATATGTCAACTCAATGTGATGCTAGGAAAGAGAAAAATGTTAGGAAAGAAGCCACCAGCAGCCCCATACACACAGGTAAGGCTAATAATAAGGCAGAGTGGTGGCTTCCTCTACCTAATATGCCGAGTACTAAGCAATGTTGATAGCATCCGATGGCTTGAGGTCAAAACTAATAGTGTCTTGGTCATTCCCCATCTGGTGTCATGTTGCAATGCTTTTTTCAGACCAATGCATTAAAAAAGACAATTTATGTGATATAATTTCCTTGGGAGTGCAGTTACCTTTGCAAGATATAGTCGAGAATAGTAAGCATCATGGACCATTTCTGTACTTTCATCTTAACTGTACTTTCCATATGTCCATATGGGCAGCTGCAAACAGAACATAAGACCATAGTTAAATATCATTGGGATACAAATACAGAATACAGTGTAAGTGTAGTTGACAAGATTGAAATCATGAAAAAAAATAAAGATTTGCAACCTACCTGAACTAGATATTCAGGTTGCGCACTCACATTGTCACATATCTGCAGCTACCTGGAGGCAACACGGACATCATATTCCTTGCCAGGATGATAGAATTCAGCAAGGCCCCAATCTATCAGCTGGAGTTTCCAAAACTCATGATCTATCATAACATTGTGGGGCTTCACATCTCGGTGCATAATGCCTTGTGAATGGCAGTAATCTAATACCTGTATCTAGAAAACAGAAATAGTTAGGCAAGTCAAATTCACTTTAGGTTCCTTGATAATTAGTTGATGACTACATGTTCCTTGTATCTATTTTAAATCTAAATCTAAATGCTAATAAGACAAGGCCAGATTGTAATGATAGGTTCATAGGCACACAAATTAAGAAATGAATTATCAAACACAAAAGCTCCATAAAAGTGTTGTCAAATTAAGACAGAGAATTTACAGCTTAAGAGAAAATCAAGAAAGTGTCACCTTGGATATTCTACATACTGTTCAGTAAACCATTCAAAGCACCCGCACAAATCGTGCAGCTATTGCCATCCACATTGACACTCAGATAAATATAACCCTGGGACATTAAAAAGAATTAACTCAGACTCAAATATGTGCACAAACCTCTCTAATTAGTGTCGACTAGTTGACTTAGGACCTACATGCCCATGTTTTTTTTACAAATCATCATCCACATCATTGTTGGTCACACATCAAAGTCAGTGAAAAAAATCTAATAACAGAACCACTAGTCGACTGGTTGACTTAAAACTCACATGCCCCATTCATATTAGTATACTATACAATTTTTCATATGTGGTTGTACTAAAAATCCATGGTGTACACAACATGCATCTCTTCTCATGGTTTTATAAGAGATAACAGACACTTAATTAATATGATAAATTTCAAGTATAACCATAATAATTGTCTTTCTTTTTTTCTAGATTCCCAATTAATGATTACAGGGCGCTAAGAATTTTAAATGGTGGATTAAAAACGCATTCCTTGGTACTTACTGATTCATGTCAATAGAACCAACATGTCTTTCCTCACGAAAATGAGCACATTATTATGGCAGCCTCATGAATAAAAGCTATCTTTTGGAAATAGCAGCCAACACAGGGGGTAGATGGTACATGGACTTCTTAATATTGCAATGAGGATCCAAGAGTAGTGGATAGTAAAAGAATCAAACAGGAAGAGGAATACATGTTAAATAGTACTTATGGAGTTATCTTAGACATGTTTTATCTAAAACCAGTGTACTGCTTTCACTAATGCAGATGAATTTTACATTATATGTAAATATAATAGCCTAACATGTAGAAGAAATTACATGTGCTTTGAATTGGCAGTGCCTGATAGGATCCCTTCTCCTGAATCAACGGACAGGGTATCCTATATACAGGAAAATATCAACAGATGCACCATATATCAAAGCTAGTACAAAAATCGAACAGGAACAGTAAGGTAAAAAAACCTTGCAGAGTCCCCCACCGCAGCAGCAATAGGAGACCTGAGCGGCCATGGATCTAGCCGCTCCTGCCTGAGTGGACATGGATCTAGCCGCAGAGTGGACGTCGATCCCGCCTGAGTGGACATGGATCTAACTGCAAGTTGGAGGAGTGGGTTCAAATCGCAACCACGTGGAGCAACGACGCACGGAGGACCTTCTTTTAATCCTCATCGTAGCTCGCACCACCCCTTGCGCCCTCGTCGTGGCTCCCGGCGATGACTTGTGAGCAACGGATCGGGGGAGGACGCCATGATGCAGTGGAAGCCCCACCTCCCCACCCTTCTAGATCTAGATCTAAGAGGGGAAAGGAGGGGGTTGTGGCCGCACCGGTGGAGGGGTGGTGGCCGCGCCTGTAGAGGAGGGGATGGTGGCCGCAACGGTGGAAGAGGAAGGGGCGGTGGCGTTGTCGGAGGAAGAGAGGAGGGGGAGGCGACGGGAGATGGATGGGGCAGTGGCGTTGGAGAAAGAGAGGAGAGGGGGCAAGGGACAGACCGAGGGGGTGGAGGCAGATGCGGACCTGAGTTGCGAAGTCCACGGGTATGACATTTGTAGGGGCGGCTCGTATTACCAGCCGCCCCTACTGTGCTATTTATAGGGGCGGCTGCTGTGCTGGAGGCCGAGCACGTCACTGTAGGGGCTGCTCCAATGCCGTTGGCCCCTAAAAAAAGCTTCGTTGCTACAAACTGTTTTTCACATAGTGGTGCATAAACATGATAATAAAAAACCTAAATTTGTGTCAGTTCAAAATAGAGAGGTCTGTATTTGCAGATTCTTGTGACCTGTGTTACACTAACATATATAACATCACTATTCATATATCTTGCAAAACAAGGATGTGGTTCTTATTCCTGAAGCATTTTAATTGTTTGTGGGAAATGCAGCTGTACGTAAGTTAAGCTATTACGGGACGAGATCACCAAATCTAACCTGTTTGTTTGAGCAAAATGGAAGGCACACCCCCAAATCTGTTAGCGTAAAAAGTGTGCAATGGATGCTGTACGTACGAGCAGTGTACTTCCATATATTGAGATACTCCATTTAAATCTGCAATGGATTCTTGCGTTCAATCAGTTCAGATACTGAGATACTCCATTTAAATCTGCATGTTTGGAAAGACACAACAATTAAACATGCTTGCTGTATTAGCGCGTACTACTCTGCAAAGTGCAAACTCCAATCATTGGGCGTGCATACTTTTGTGCTCCGGGGGCACCACAGATCAAAGTACTTTTGTGCTGTCCATCAATAATAGCAGTTGGTGATACGACTGGTTGGTGGCGTGATTGTATGGATGGGAGGTAGAGGTAGCAGTGGTGGTTGCAGTGCATGACATCGTCGTCAGTCTGTTATTCCACTGAAATCCTGGCACTTGGTTGGTGAGAAGGGAACTATTGGCACTTTAGCCAAAGTCTGCCGCCCACTTCTGCATTTTGCGCGCGGGATCTTCATGGCTTTTATTTTGCATTATATCAATTCTTGACAGGAATGTCCGTCTTCAGCTACGCGCTCGCCATGACACACCGACTATGTGCACGACGTGGCAACCAGCAAGTGCGCTAAGCTGTACGGGTCCTGGCGGCCCAAGTGTACCAAAGAAGACACCAGTATGCAGTATGGAAGTAGAGTATGCCGTGTCTCCTCGTGACGCGGAAACCCGTCTTCAGACTTGAGCTGATGTTTTTCCCGTCGGTTTTCGTTTCTCCTGTCAGCTTTAACTAAACCTTCACAAACTTCAACAAAACCTCATGGGTTGCTAAAAACCGACATGATTAACTAGGTCAAAATAGTCTTGTTGGTTCTAGAAAAACCTACAGGAAACTAAAAAGTGTTCTGACGCCAGTCAAAGCCGACGGGATTTCTCACTATCGCGGGTTCATGCGAAAAAAATTAGGGCTGCGCCATGCGGGTTCACGTGAAAAAATGGAGGATGCGCCTTACTATTCACCGTGGGTCCCAAATTTAGGCGTAAAACACACCAAACCCTATCCCCATCCACCTATCCATTCTATCGTCTTTCTCCCGTCACCGCCGCCATGGGGGTCCCTTCCACGCCCATCGCCGCCCAGTGTCCCTCCCGCGCCCTCCCTTGGTGCCCCGCCATCCGCGCCATCCCAATCTTTATTTCAATGTTGAATTCCTGAATCCAAAAAGTATGCACGCTGTCGCCCCCTCGGCAGCCGTTGCGTGCGCGGTCGCCAGCAAGCTATGCTTTCATCATGCATGTCTACATGTGCGCATATACATGTCCACACACATACCGTCGGATGCGCATGCGAGTCAAGAAAGCGCACAAGCATGCAACACGTATAAATGGAACCATATTCCTAGATTTCAATCATCAAAGGAGCCATCATTCTTCTTAGCGCGTTTACAAGAGGAAAAGCAACAATTTCTGGACCTTTTTATTTAGATTGCACCCTGACTATCGCATTAGAAGTCATAGTTTTTCTACACATTGTTTGGTTGCGACCGTAACTTGGCCGCATGGATATTCTACTGTTAATTTCTTAACGGTGAAGGACCGAGAAAGGCGACTAAATGGTGGTGAATGGGAGCCAATTCAAAATTTCTCTCAAAATGGCCACTGTCCCAAGATCACCGTCCGAATGCACAGAACACTGCAAACGTGATGCCCTCGAGTCAACTGGTGGCTGAATGTTCACTAGGAACACAACAGGACACCACAACACACAAAGAACCAGCGCAACATTGAAAACTGGTTTCTGTTGGAAATTTATAGTAGTCTATGGGCCGGATTATGATAAGCAGAAACCAAGCTTTCTAGAAGAGTTAGAAGTTGTTATGAATAGCTGGCAAGGTCCTCTTCTCATTGGAGGAGACTTCAACATGATTAGGTTTTCTAGTGACAAAAGCAATGGAGTAATTAATCATAGGTGGTCTAATAGTTTCAATGAATGGGTAGATAAGTGGGCTTTGATAGAGTTAAATGCTAGTAATAAGAGATTCACTTGGACTAATAATCAGACTCCTCCTATTCTTGCTAAGATAGATAGAATTTTTGTTTCAACTGCTTGGGAGTCTGCCTTTCCTTTAGTTACTGTTAAAGCCTTAGAAAGGCTGCCTAGTGATCATAATCATCTAGTTTTAAACTCGGGAGATAATGCTCTTTTTGGGAAAAAGAGATTTAGGTTTGAAAAATGGTGGCTAGAAAAAGATTCCTTTAGAAGTATGGTCAAAAAAGCTTGGAACTCACCTTGTAGTACTGAGAAAAGTATTGATAAATGGCAGTTTAAGGTGAGGACTCTGAGAAGGATGGTTAGAGGGTGGGCAGCAAATGAGGTTGCTGTCCTTAACAAAACTAAAGCCAGCCTTAGGATAAGTTTAGTAGTTTGGAAAGGCTTGCTGAAAGTAGGGAACTTACTGTAGATGAAACAAAAGAGATTAGGTTGATAGAGAAGGAACTAGAACACGTTTGGGCTTTAGAAGAAATTAAACCGAGACAAAGATCTAGACACAGAAAATTGTTAGAAGGGGACAGGAATTCTACCTATTTCCAGGCTGTAGCCAACCAGAGAGAAGTAGAAAAAAGAAAGTAGATTGTCTAGAAGGGCCTTCAGGCCTGGTTTATGATCAGAAAGGAATGATGAAGATAGCAGTGGATTTCTATAAGAATCTGTGTGCTAAAGAATCTGAACCTAATGTTAAGCTGGGGCCCTCCTTTTGGGATGATCATGATAAAGTAGTTGAAGAGGAAAATAGGATCCTAGTGGCTCCCAACTCTGAATCTGAAATTAAGGATGCAATCTTTAGTTGTTATCCTGAAGGAGCTCCTGGGTTAGATTGTAACACCCTAAAATTTGCATCATTAAAAATAGGTGAATTTGATTTAATTATGCATTTTGTGAGCATTTAAATTTAGAAAAATAATAACTTTGTTAAAATTAAAATCAAATATAGGTATACATACATGTATGTGCATACATGTTCCTGCATATTTATCTTGTGATGTTTTGGTTTGATTGAAATTTGCAAAAGAATTGCATTTGAGATTAAATTGGATTTGAAATGGTGTTTAAGAAAATAGAAAAAAAGTTTTATTATTTTTCTTCTCCCTTTTCTGCTTTTGGCCCGAGCAGCCAGCTCCCGCTCGGCCTTCTTTTCCCGCTGGCCCAGCTCAGCATCACCCATTCCGCAGGCTGGCTCCGTTCTTTCCCTCCTGCGGCCCATTTTCAGCAGGCCATGTTGTAGCAGGCCGGCCCAGTCGAGCCGTGCCCGCGCCGTTCCCTTCTTCTGCGCTTTGTGACGCTGACGAGCCGATCCCACCTGTCAGTCGCCTTCTCCTTCCTCCGGCTCGTTTCCGCGCCGGACTTCACCGCCGCCGAAAGTCCGCAACCGCAACCGCCACGCCTCGTCCTTGCCTTGCGCCCCAAGTTGCTCCTGGCCATAAATACTGGGTGGCCGCGGCCGTGCCTTCCCATCCCAAGCTTCGGAGTCACAGTCGCCTCGCCGAATCGCTACGCCGCAGTGAACCTAGCGCCGCCGTGTTCGCCGTCCGCTCCGCCGCATCTCGCGTCGCCTCCGAGTTGTTTCCGACCGCGAAAACTACTTGGGTGAGTTCGCCATCGCCTCCTCTTACTTCCTGAGCTCTTGGTTTACCCTGTCGTGACCTCTAGGGCCTTAACCATGTGCGCCGACGAGTTTCTTCGCCGCCAGCCATGGAAGGCATCACGCCGGCACTGCCACTCTCTCCCTCGTCTAATCTAAGCCGTCCAGATTAGATCCAACGGTCCTAGATTCACGATACCCCTTCGGCTGAAAATTTTGCATAACAACCCCTCTAGTTTTCTGATTTTAAACCCGCAGTGCTTGGCCCGAATTTAAAATCTGATTTTATTTATTTTAAATCAAAATTGAGTTCTGTTTATTTACAGAAGTGCCACTGATATTGTTTTAACCCTAAAATTTTTTTTTAACTCCGATTTGGTCCGTTCAAATTGTGTTAGGTTCGTAATTGAGTAATTTACATGTTCATACTACTGTTAAGCATGTTTTCAACTTTTAAAATTCGAGGCTAGATTTAATCTATTATTTTATTAAAGGAAATCTTGTTTAATTCATAACTTCTTTGTTTTAGCTCTGATTTTTTTTTATTTTCGCGTCTGTGTGTTCATAGAGAGACGATAGATTCATTTTACAAACTTTTCATCTTGATTTTATATTGATTGGTGTACTGTTCTAATCTATAGCTTTTATTTGCTATGCATGATTGCTTCTGGATGCTTGTACGTTGCTGTGACTATCGAGTATAGACGGTGAGCAATTCGTGGGTGATCTAGAGTTCTATTTTGACGAGCAGGAACAACAGGAGCATCTTGTTCAAGGCAAGTATAACATGAGATCATCCTTGTTTTCTATTAACTTTAATACATTTAATTCATATTACATGTGTCACCTTGATAGAGATTCCCTAGAATTAAACTTATACCTTGTCTCCTATGGGATATGCATTGGGTAGCTTTGCTAGTGCTCAACTAAACCATGATTTTGTAACTTGACTAATGGTATATGCAATAAACATTAAAATATGACTTTTTAGCAACTTGGAAACAGGGGGCTAGAGTATTTAGCTACTTTCTAAATGCTTCAGATTCCTCTCCCTAAGGAATTATCTGTAAGCGAACATCCAGGACTTACAGTACAGCCGTAAGGGCTACATGGCTCTGGCTTTAGCTCAGTATGAGGACCTTTTCTAGCTTGTTAGAGGTTACCTTTATTGGCGTAAGAATGGCTTGACGAATCAGGTATAGGACAGCCTCTACTCTTATGTGTATTGCCGTGATGGAATTGTGACATTCGACAGAGGAGGTTCCTATATCTGTTTGCCGAGAGAATCTAATAGCCCTAACTTGTTAGACGAACCTTTGAAAGGCTTCATAATGAACCATGCATGCTCACCTTGGAAGTGTTTTGAGAGTTATAAACCCGGGCATATGGGAATCACGACTCACAGTGAAAGTGTACATCCTCTACAGAGTGTAAAACTGGTATATCAGCCGTGCTCGCGGTCACGAGCGGCCTTGGACCCTTATGAAATAGATGATCACTAAGAATTATCTGTTTATGCTATTCATTATTCTTGTTTACACTGATCATGTGTTTTACTTTGGGATTAAAATAACTTGTTGCTACTTTTATGCTAAAATTGTAACAATTAAAAGTTGAATGCTCTTAAACCTGTGTCAAGTCTTTTGAGCCTCATGAACCCCCTGTTACACTTGTTGAGCATGACACATACTTACGCTTGTTTATTTTCATTATTTGGATAAAAATCCCGGATGGGTAACAGATGGCTATGGTAATGATGACTTTTCTGAGGATTATTAGACTTGTGGTCAATCAGTCGACGTCCCTGTAATATGAAGCTTCCACGAGAGATTTATCTTTATACTTCCGCTATATTTATGTGAAGACTCTGTCTTATTATTTGTGATGTAATAAACACTTGTGATGATACTATTTATAATTTATCGGCTTATGTGTGTGACTGATCTCTAGGCGCACATAAGATTATGCATCCCATTTTATCCTTAAAATTGGGTGTGACACAGATGGCCTACCTTTTTTATTCTATCAGAAATTTTAGGATTTGATTAAGAGGGATTTAGTAGACATGTTTAATGACTTTCATAAAGGAAAGTTAGATCTTTATAGATTGAATTGTGCCTTAATTACTTTATTCCCCAAAGTAGGGGATGCAACTAACATGAAGCAATTTAGACCTATTAGTGTTCTCCATTGTAGTTTCAAGATCTTTTCAAAGATTCTAACACTTAGATTGAGTTCTGTAGTTCAGAGGATTGTAGCCCCAACCCAATCTGCCTTTATCAAAGGTAGGTATATTCTAGAGAGTGTAGTTGTGGCTCATGAGATTGTGCATAGTGTTAACAAATCTGGGGAGAAAGGGTTTGTGATTAAGCTGGACTATGAGAAGGCTTATGATAGAGTAAGTTGGTCTTTTCTGTTTGAGTTGTTAGAATCCACAAATTTTCATCTAGAAATGATTAAGTGGATTAAACAGATAGTGATGGGGGGTCTATAGGCATTATGCTTAATGGGGAAGATAGTGCTTACTTCAAAACTGGAAAAGGGGAGATTATAAGTGCATCTAACCCTTTAGTGGGTTTTGGTGAATTGAATGACAACACCATTAAAGGTCTAATAAGTTTGCTAAGTGTTGAACAGGAAATTGAGTTTATTGCATACACCTGTGAATTGTGAAATGAGAAGTGTATATAGGTTCAACAGCAAGGCAAACTTGATGATATTCCACATAATGTTCAAATCAAGGCTAAAGCTGAGTATTGTTGTATTGGAAGATCTTGGAAATAATTTAGTTCAAGCAAAAGACAACAATGCAAATGGAAATCAATGAAATGGCTTCTATGTTGTGGGATATCATAGCATCATGTAAAAGCAATCATATTTGGCAAATGGTAAATGAGACATGAGTTGATGGTTTTGGATTGGTCTCAATAATGGTTTGCTTTGCATGAACAAGAAGAGTTTGATAGTGGAATTAGCTTTGATCAAGGATTGAAGAATGAGTCAAGAATGCATAAGTAAACAAATATCAAGCAAAGGTTATATGACAAAGGACACAACTCATATTGGATATAAGTCAGTCTCTATGTTGGTTTGCTTGTATAGATAAAGATTTGGAAAATCACTTTGCATTGAATTGATCAAGCTAGAAGTATGAAGATAAATATTGAAATATTCAAGCAAGGATCATAATATTGAAGAAATATTTTTTCAATGGATGCTTGATATGATGTGACTTGAGTATGGCTCGATAAGGTGAAGATAGCAAGGAAAGGGCTTCGAGGGACTAAGCAAAGGTGAAGGGCAAACAATGGCTTGAGGACTGAGGTACCATGGCTAAGGTGAAGAAGAGAGTACTTGCATTGAGTCGAGTAACTAATCGAGCTATGAGGAGTCATATTGTGTTGAGGATCAAATCATTAGTAGAAGTGGCTTGAAGCCATGAGGTGAACTCATATGTATGAAAAATGGTTCAAGTCACATGCTCAAGGTATGTTTGCTCAAAGAGAGGAGACAAAGTTGATTGCAACACCTTATGAAGTGATATTGAGAAGAAATGGCATATGAAGACATTGAAGACTCAAGTGGTTAAAATGGTTATACTCTTTTGATCTTAAGCATAGGTATGTCGTATTATCAAGGGGGATGCAATACGAATCATAGACAAGTCTCAAGTGCTCAAACAACCACAAGTATCCTCAGATTCACAGCCAAGACAGTCTTCACTTCACTATTACCCTTACTGTCTTGCGTGGTGCTGCACTGCCACACTTGAAGAGAGGCACAAGGAAGTTAGCGCCCATGCTGACTTCTCGGGATGGCTCGAGATGTATTAAATGGGCTCGCCCGACCCCAAGGTCGTGGGATCCGTCTCGCCCGACACCTTGGTTGCGGGCTCTGTCTCGCCCGACCCCAAGGTCGCGGGATCCAGCTCATCCGACCCCTTGGTCGCAGGCTTCGTCTCGCCTGACCTCGAGGCCGTGGGCTTCGTCTCGTCCGACCCCTTGGGTGTGGTGACCGTTTAGGGCTGGGGGTACATACACCTTTCCCTTTCCTCCCCAATGGCTAGTTTTTGAACTGCAACGGCTAGTTTGTTTGGGGTGGGTATAAATGCCCATCCCATGCCTCATGGTAATGCGTGGATGCTCAGATCAACCCCAACCCTTCCCAAGCTATTTGTGAGCTCTCTCTAACTTCTCTCTTTGTGAGAGTGAGTGATTAGTGATTGATTAAGTGTTAGAGAGCAATTAAAAGCAAGCGAATCCTTGAGCACTTGTTGGGCTACATCAATCATTCGTTGCACATTTGTTACTCTTGGAGGTGAAGCCTCCTAGACGGCTAGGCATCGCCCGACGAGCTCCCGTGCTTGTGGTGAGCCATGGGAAAGTTTGTATTACCCTCATTGATTTAGTGAAAACCCCTCATCTCAAGAGTTCACTCTCTTGACTTGAGAACAAGGATAAGGGTTGCAAAGCCTAAGCCTTAGTGGCTTCCTCAACAACGTGGACATAGGCAAGCCTTGGTGGCGAGCTGAACGTTGGATAAATCTTGTGTCTTGTCTCCTTTATGTTACTTGGTTGTGCTGTTTATGAGTGCAGGTACTTAGTGGACTTGCCACTGGATATCTCCATGCACATCTCCAAGTTTGAGTTCTAGGCGTAGCTGTTGTTGAAGCTCTCTACGTAGGTGCGGCAGTGGCGCACTCTCAGTGAGGCAGTGCCGCGCGACGGAGCAGCAGTGCCACGTACTCTACTAATCCGCTGCAAGTTTTATTTTGTTGTTAATTTTCAGTATCGCCTATTCACCCCCCCCCTCTAGGCAACATCAAGGTTCTTTCACTAAGGCAGGGGGATCCTCTTTCTCCCTTCCTTTTTAACTTAGTGGGAGATGGTTTGTCTAAAATGCTAGCCAAAGCTACTAATAAAGGTCTGGTCAAAGGGTTATTAGAAGATTTTAGACCTGGGGGTATTGTGACTCTGCAATATGCAGATGACACTAGTCTTTTCTCCAAGGCAGAGGAATCTGTCCTGAGGAATTTGAAGTGTGTGTTGATGTGGTATGAATAGGTTTCTGGTATAAGGATTAATTTTCACAAGAGTGAAATTGTCCCTCTCAATCTAGAGTTAGATTAAGCTCATAAACTAGCACATGTAGTCTCTTGTCCTTTAGGTTCCTTCCCTATGAAGTATCTAGGAGTCCCTCTTCACTATGACAATTTAAGTAGAGATGATATCCAACCTTTGGTTGATAAGATGTTGAAAAAGATAGCAGGATGGAGAGGCAAGTTACTCTCCTTAGCTGCTAGGGCCATGCTTCTTAAGACTTGCCTGGCAAATATTCCAGTGTATTTGTTGTCTTTCATTAAGTTTCCTAAGTGGGCTATCAAAGTTATGAACACTCACATGGGTAATTATCTTTGGAATGACTCTGTGGAAAACCACAAATACCATTTAGCCAACTGGGAATTAGTCTCAATGAGTAAGGAACAGGGTGGATTAGGACTTCCTAGCCTTAGAGATCTCAATATAAGTTTGCTGGCTTCCTGGCTCAAAAGGTACAATAGGGACAAAGATAAGCTCTGGACAGAGCTTATAGATCATAAATATGATACTGCAAATCCTAATATTTTTCTGTCTAAAACAGTAGGAGCCTCTAGCTTTTTTAAAGGTTTCATGTGGGCTGCCCAAGCAGCTAAGATGGGGTACAAATGGAAAGTAGGCAATGGAAAAAGAATTAGACTCTGGGAAGACAATTGGTTAGGTTCGTCCAGCTTAGCCATACAATTTTGGCCCCTCTATAGAATAGTTAATGAGAAAGGTAAAACTTTAGCTGAGCTTTGGGATGGAATTAACTTGAAATGTACTTTTAGGAGAAGCATTTCTGAAAGGCTTTATCAGTCTTGGCTTGAGGTGGTAGAGTTAGTAGCTACTGTTCAGTTTACTGAAGAAGCTGATGAAATGATTTGGCAATTTTCTTCTTCAGGCATTTACTCCTCTCAGTCTCTTTACAGGATCATTAATTTTAGGGGTATTATGCCAGTTCATGTTTCAGCAGTTTGGAGCCTTAAAATCCCTCCTAGAGTACATTTTTTCTTATGGTTAGTAATTAAGAATAGGGCTGTTACTAGGGATAATCTGGCAAAACGTAGGAAAGTAGAAGATGAGAATTGTCTCTTTTGTTTAGAAAAGGAGTCAATTCATCACGTTTTCTTTGATTGTGTAGTAGCCAAACAATGCTGGTGCATTATGTCTGATATCCTAGGTTGTAGTGTGGGAGAGAATATGGCAAATCTAGGGAAGTATTGGTTAAGTAATAAGAAGCATTGTCTTGTTAATATGGTTTCATCTGCTGTGATTTGGTCTATTTGGAAGCTTAGAAATGACTTATGTTTTTAGAGATATCAGGATTTCTGGAAATGCATGGAAATGCTCCTCTTCAGGATTTCTAGACTCCTTGTGAATTAGACAATTCTCTGTCCAGAAGAAAAGAGAGGTATGTTGGCCGAATATATCAACAAGATCAAAACTGCAGCAGAAATGATGATGTGGCTGCCGTATGAACACCTAAACACCACCTGAAGTTCCACCGTGGAGAAACTGGAGATGAGGATGGGAGAATCACTGATGATTCGAAGGTTGGTCTGGACTTCCCATGGTGGAGTTCGCTGAACATCTCTCTCAACTTAGCTTGATGGTGAAGCTTGCTTTGGAGGTGGCCTAGATGCCCGGACAACCTGGAAGAAGTTTTTGTTTTTAGATGTCATTACTAGCCATGTAATAGGTTCTTGTTAGTTCTTCTGTTCTGTTTAAGTCCAGGTGGACATGTTTTCTGGGTGCTGTTTCGGAGCTTGAACTGTAATCAGCTTGTTCGGCTGAGGCAGAAACGATCGTATACGATCGTGGATTATTACTGCTAGCTGGTTTGGTGTGAGAGAAAAATACTGTTCTGGCTGGAAATTTACGATAGTTTATGACCAAGCGAACAGGCCGAATAACTCTTGGTCTTTTGATATTAATTGAAACACCGGGCATTAGCCCTTGAACTCTAAAAAAACATTGAAAACTTGGAACGGTGCCATTACATCACAACACCGCATCACCGTCAGACATCTGACGCTAAAAATTATTTTCATCGATGGACGGTCTGTCGCTAAAGATAACTCATAGACGATATGTCGCTAATTCCTCATTTAACGATTCATTGTCTGTCGTTATAGGTAATCATATTTAACGTTGAAATGTCTGTCGCTAAAAACAGTGTACCGTCGATCTGTCTGTCGCTAAAAAGAAGTGGCCCCCACCTAGCTTGCACACCCGGCTTACATTGAGCTCGCGCGTCCACTTACATTGAGTTTTTTTAGGGAACTCCTACATTGAGTTCGCGCACAAAATTTTTACCTAGCCCACAAATACAGTGAGAAACCCTAGACCATTTTCTTCTCCCAGATCCAAAATCCAGGCAGCGCCGCCTTTTTTCCCTCTCCCTTTGCTCTCCCAAATCCCGCTAGCCCCAAAGCTCCCGCTCGGCCCTCTCTCCTCCCCAAAGTCGCACGCTTGCTGCCGCCCCTCTGCTCCCTCCCAAATCCGACCCGCCCCAAGAGCACATTGTGTCCATATTAATTCTTTTAGAGGCCAAGCAATATGCTAGAAAGAATTTAGGCTTGTGTTTTTTTTCTAATGAATCAAGTTAACCATAAGGTGACTCATGTAATGCTGAGTGATAGTGCAACTATACATGAGTTCTACAACTTTGTAGTTGATAACTTTTTAATTTAAAATCAAATAGTGCATAAATGTTTATTCTTAAACAGTTTTTTTAAACAGGGCACTTAAGAAATAAATAAATGAAAAAACTGATTTGGAAATACTCTTATAGCCTTTCTTACCACACTGTGCAGCCACACAGGCCATGCAGCCGGCCAACCAGGGCCCATGCCGAGAATGCCCCTTGGGCAAGCTTCTCCTGTAGGCCCGTTTCTCGGTTGATACAAAACCGGCCAGCCTTCTTTCTCGGTTGATACAAAACCGGCTGCCCTCAAAACCCTAGAGTATTTCCTTCTCCATCAGCTTTTCACGCACGCAGCAGCCAGATGCGGCAACGACGACGCCGAGCGCGGAGAAGGAATGGCGCCACCTTGGGGTCACTCGCCGTCTGGCGTCCCTCCTCCGAGTGCTGCCGCCTCGCGCTGCTCTGCCTGCACGCCGGCCGGGTCACCATTGCGGCGCCATCGCCCCCCGCACTCTCCGCAGCAGCGGCGGCGGCGGTCCCGGGGCTCCCCGCATCCGCGGCCATCCACCGCGACTGGGCTCCCTTAGCTGGAGGTGCGCGGCACCGTCGAGCGGCCTCTGGGCCAGCGCCCTTAGCTGGAGGTGAGCACGCACCGGAGAACAGCGGCGGCGGCGGCGTAGCTCCCTTCGGTGGCCGCCGGCGTCTTTGCGCAGGGCCGTAGGGCCAAGGGCGAGCACGACGATGTCTTACGGTGAGTGAAAAGAGCTTATCTTTCATCCTAGGATTAGGATTTTGACGGGATTTGGTGAAGCTTATGGACTGTTTGGGGATTTTCAACATCTAGGGTTCGTATTGAACTGATTTGGGGGGAAAACGCGACTTAGGGAAAACTGGGCTTATTAGATGTTTGCTTTGGCTTTACTTGACATTCAACTAGACAGATGGAACCAAAATACTCTCTATACACTATAAGTAAGCAGTAGCAATTATATTAGAATATTTGTAGTAGATGAAATATGTGAACTGAAGTTCAGAACTAACTGTTCTTTGTAGTAGATGACTATTTAACTGCAGTAGGAGGAAAAACTCATATTGTACACATTGTTATGTTTCAGACGTAGAGTCTCCACAACACAACCTAGGTGGTATTTGTAAGCTAGAAGGAAGATATGGGAGAATGGCAAATTGTGTTGTATGCTTGGCTTACTTGTACTAGAAGGTGCTTTTTGTTTGTATTTTCTCTACTAGCTATTTCTGGTGAGCTTCGCTTTCAGCAGCGGAATTATCTTTCAACCTGCAGGTTTATTTTTGGAGCTCAATGAGGACGTGTGTTAAGAGTAAAACTGCAGCAGCTCGTTCAGCTTTCAGGTTCAGAAATTGTTATTTTTTGTTTGGTTGGTTGGTTTGGTCCCTGCGGCAGTTCATGTAGTTGTTATGGTCACCAGAAAAAAAAAATCAATAATTTTCCATTCTCTAATACATGAGTACATGTCTGGGAAGGAACCATAGAGAAATAATCAACAAACAGAGGCAGCATAGGTCCATACACAAATATGCTTATCCCAGGCTGATTGAATTGTACTCTAAATTATAAAAGTGGGAATGACTTATGTCTGTTATCTTCTTTGGTTGCAGGATGAGTGGAATATGTAGTATCACATATATAAGTAGAAAAATTCACAATGATGGATGTGCATAATGAATATATTTTGCTAATTGCCTTATACTAAAATCAGAATGCACTCGTACTTGGTTCTTGTTTTGAATAATATATCTATGCTCCTTTATCCCTTTTACTGAACTGAAGACCAAAGGTAATTATATATGTACTGCCAGTTGAATTTAGGCTGTTTAGGCCGTGTTGTTCTCTCCAAGCTGTTGTTCGGTGCAAACCAGCAGCTGCAGCTTGAGCTGCTCTTGATTTCTTGGTTGTGCCGGGTCTCAGACTCTATTGCAGTAGCAAACGGCAGCAGCTGTTCTCGTTTTTTCTGTCGACAGCTTTGCAGCTTCCTCTCTACTGCATGCCTGACTGTTGCTCCGAATTTGTTTCTGTGCAGCAGGTCAGCCCATCGGGACCTCTTACTAAATAAATGTGAGCTTTATTTTAGAAAATATATTCCTCATGTTTACCTCTTACTAAATAAACTTGAACTGATCTGACTCAGTATAGTTAAAGTTCTTTGGTTTGATCTATGTGATTACGTAGTTGCAACTGTAGTATGTATAAGTTTTAGATATTTGTTTGATCAACACAGTTTAGGCATTAAGTAAACTGCTGCTTTTTTAATAATTTGGATGTGCAGCTTGTGTCCTGTATCGTTTCTGAAACTAGAGCATAGTGGGAACAATATCATTTTTTCTCCAATTCAGTTCTATGCTGTAACAACAGCTTGTCTGTTTTGTCTAAACTACAGTAGGCAGCAACACATCAAGGTCAAGCACCAGCTCAGGCAGAGGCAGGAGCCAGCCGGACTATTGTTCTCTAAAGTTTGAACTCTGAACCAAGCATGGCTAATGGGCAGTAGCAGTAATCATTATTCAGAGTTCAAAGTGAACTCTGAACCAAGCATGGCTAAGTCCTGTGTAGTGTTTAAATGTTTGCAGCTATTTCTTTTTAGATGGTAAAATAGTATAGATAGTGGTAAACTAGACTTGACATAATTTTCATTTTTAGCAAGTCATAATTATCACTCACCATGACTAAAAGGTAAAATTTGTAACCAAGTATACATTTTTTAAAAGTTCCTACGACTAATTTGTATTTTTAGCAAGTCATGATTTAGAATAATAATATCTCTTATAACATTCATTGCCTCCTGTTCCAAGATTTTCTTACAATATTTTATTTAGATCACAAGCTCTTAATACTGATGAGGGACATCATAAAGCCCCAGGGGATGCTCCAAACTTATAGTGAACCACTGTCTTTAGGAGTCAAGACCCTGTTTGAATGGGAAGTAGTAAGCCAATAACAGTAAAGGTAAGCTCAATTGACTTCTTAGATATCTCAAATTTCTTATGCTAAACTACTGTCTTTAGTGTTGGGCCTCCAAACAATGTCACTACCTCTAAAATTTTTAGTGCATATGTGCATTAGTAACTAAGATATAAGTTGATTTGTAGTAGCTACTGCAGCTATCAGTCCTCTATGTGTTTAATTTCAGCATGTAAAGCATGCGTCAAAACGGTTATTTGATTTTGAGAAAAATAATATATTGCAGTCTGAAAGTCCAATGCTCCAAGGGGACTATGTGGAAGATGCAATCACTACTTTGAGTAGTGGCACACTTTCTAGTACACCGCACACAGAGGAGCAGGGTGTTCCATCTCTATCGCACTTGGGTTCCACATTTATTCTTCTATGTATAGTTGATGCTTTCTACTTGTGTTGCTTGCTCGGCCTTGAACTCGAAATAATGGAAGAACTTCTATTCTAGCATGATAGTATCCTAAGTTTGTCGTCTTTGCGCATCGAAGCATGAGTTTTTTTTATATGGTCAGATATGCAAAACCATGCCATTTTTTTATAAAAAAATGTAGAGGTGTTGTGGCCAAGTGGCAATGCAAATGCTAGTTGTCAGTTGCTAATCTTATTTCTAATTGCTCTCTGTTATGAAATTTTGTAGTGTGAACAAATAATCTGAAATCTGCTCGCTGCGACGACTCATGGATAAGACATGGATTAAAGATGTGCACTCATGTAACTCTTTTGGTGCTTCACTTTGTTGGATGATGTACACAAGCATATGGTGTACAAGACAAATTGGACCTCTATCTATGTAATATATATGTGTTTGTGTACCTTCATATGACATGTGGACACTATATTAAGCTTGAATCTAGGTATGATATGTGATATGTGCTACATGTTTTCTCATTGTATTTTTTTTGTATATTTATATTGTCCAGTTGAACCATCTGTCGCTATAAATACAAGGGCTATTGGATGGTATGTCGGTATATGCTTGGTAACATAGCATCTGTCGCTAAAAACTATCCATGGACTATCTGTCGCTATAAATATTTAGGGCAGCAGACTGTCTGTCGCTAAAAGTACTGTCTGACGCTAAAGATTTTTAGTGATAGGACTTACACCATCTGCAGAAGTCTATCGCTATATCTTTTTAGCGTCAGATTGTTTATTGTTGTAGCCACTTTTAGCGTTAGACCATCCATCGCTAATCTTGGTGTTGTGGTGTAGTGTGCTCTCCACTTCAATTGAGATGAAGCAAGAGCCTGACTCGAAATCCCCTACCCAACTGATAGTTAGAGGGATGAGAAAGTGATCCTTGACACAACCAGAAGCTCTCGGAGAAAACTGAATGCAAAACGGACAACTGGTGCTCAAGATCTGGCAAAAATGGGTAGTGCACAGCAACTGCAGCAGCCAAGGTGGCTAGGTCGGCCCTAGACTCTGTAACATCCTGGGTTTTCGTGCAACCAAAAATACGAGCTTTTTAAAATTTTTCCTACATTGTGTGAATCATGTAGTGCCCGTGTTCTTGAGTTGGTTTTGAGTTGAGCCTTGTTTGGAGTTTGGGGTGCATAAATCCGTAGTGAAATTCCTTTCAATCGCTTCTTGAATTCCCCTTTGAATTCCCTTAGACCTAATTCATATAAATGGAAAAGTTCCTTTCCCTTTTTTCCTCTCCAATCAACTTAGCGAAATGGAGAAAAACCTCCTATCCTTTCCCTAGCAAGGATTGGAGAAAAATTGCTTCTCCTCTCATTGAATGCCTTCTCAAAACTCTTTGAAATCATCTCAAATCTCTTTCGAATTTCATCGCAAATGCCCTTAAATCTTAAAGGAAAAATCCATTTTCCTTTCCTTCAATTCTGCCCACCTTTTCCCTTGCCCTCCTCTTGGCCCAGCTGCCAAGAAGCACCCCATGGCCCAACTGGTTTCCTCCCCTCGCCTAGAAAAAGCTAAAGCCGCCGGTCCACCTCGCCCCTCCCTCCACCTCGCCTGGCCAGCGCAGCCAGCTCGCGTACACAGCCCAGCAACACGCAACCCGCCTAGCCAAGCTGCAACACCAGCACTTCACTGGCCTGCTCATGCACGTGGCCCACGAGCCCACCGACCCCCGTAGGCCCATCGACTAGCCCCCGCAGGCCTAGACACTCGGTCCCCGCAGGCCCGTCAGCCGCAACAAAACCCTAAGTGCACTGTGCCCAACCCTCAGGCTCCCCGTGACCCTGCCTCCCGTGCACCACCGCCAACCGTCCCATCCCGCACCCAAGGCATCCATGCTTCTCTGCTTGATGGCCGCCACGTGCCCCCGAGTACGGACGTCGAGGCCCGCCGCCATACATCACCACGAACCCTAGTGCTCATGCCGCTATATAAGCCACAACAGCCACTCCTCTGCTCCATTCCTCACCACCACTGCCACTCCTTTCTCTCCTTCCTCGTAGCCACATCGAGCCCGTTGGAGCCCTGCTCGCCAATCTCCGCCCACCGCTACCCACAGCAAGCAGCCGACCACCACGCCACCTAGATCACTGTTGTTCCCCTTCCTCCGAGCAGCTCCGCCCACCAAGCATGCCACGGCCTTGCCATGACGTGTCAGAGTCATAGCCATGACAGCAGCCATGCTCCACCCTCGGCCCATCAGCCTCCATCGCCGATGAGCATCTCTGCCTTACCTTTCCCGCTCGCAGCGCCAGACACCGTGTGCCGCTGGCCTTCTTCCTCACCATGCGAGCGTGCCTGAGTAGCCGCGACCGCCATCCCTGCTCTGCCCTGTGGATGCCACTGCCTGGCCCTCCTCTGCTCCACCTCACGGACTCGCTCAACGTCCCTGACCACCTCCTCATCGACGCCACTACCACCTCGCCGATCCTACGCACCATCTCCTCCTTCCACCTTACAACGCCGCCGTCTCCTCCGAACGGCAGCGCCATCACCAGCGCCCCTCCCAGCCTTGACCTCACCGAGCATCTCGACGACCACCACCTCTGCTTCACCGCCTTCACCAAGTAGTGCCACCGCAAGCTCCTACTCTACCTCACCGAGTACCTCCTGGTCCATGAGCACCTCACCAAGCTAGACACCACCATGCCATCCATGTCGCCGCTCGAAGCACCTCTAGTCCGAGCCACTCCTTCCACCATCATGACACCCCGGTGACCCCGGCTTGCATCCATGGCCTTCCCGCCTCTGCTTCATTGGCACCGAACAACACCACTACCTCACCGATGAGCTTCTCTCCTACCGTCGGTGAGCAACCAGCAACCAAGCTTCTTTCTTTCTACCTTCTCATCATGTTCTTGCTTGAGCCCGGCCTTCGTGCCAACATTCTCAGCGTCGCAGGAAGCCGCGACCTTGCTGCTCCATTGTTTGGAAGCTAGGAGATGATGCCTACCTCTGCTGCCTCCTTCCTCACCGCCGGAGCCGCGTCCAGCAACAGCAGCAAACTCTGTCCACCTGCAGCAAACTGTAGCCACCCCTGGCCAGCCATAGCTAGCCATGGCGGCTAATAGCGGGCTATAGCCAGCCAGCAGCAAACCACAGTAGGCCAAGGTGAAAGGTCCTAATGGCTAGAGAGGGGGTGAATAGCCTAATAAAAATTTCTACAACAACACTTAACCAAATGGTTAGACAATTATGAGGCGAAGCGAGTGTTGCGCTAGCCTACTCAAAAATATAAGCCACCTACCACAATTCTAGTTTAGATAGTGTCAATTCACACAAGAGCAATGACACTTCCCTATGTTAGTGTGCTCTCAAAGGCTAACTAAAGAGCCACACCAACCAAGCATGCAAGCTCTCACAACTAGCTACACTAAAGAGCTTGTCAACTAGTTTGCGGTAAAGTAAAGAGAGTGATAAAGAGGGTTATACCACCGTGTAGATGAATGAACCAATCAATCACGAAGATGAATAACAATGATGACCAATCACCTCGGAATCAATGATGAACACAATGATTTTTACTGAGGTTTACTTGCTTGCTGGCAAGCTAGTCCTCGTTGTGGCGATTCACTCACTTGGAGGTTCACGCGCTGATTGGCGTCACTCGCCAAACCCTCAATAGGGTGCCGCACAACCAACACAAGATGAGGATCACACAAGCCACAAGCAATTTACTAGAGTACCTTTTGGCGCTCCGCCGGGGAAAGGTCAAGAACCCCTCACAATCACCACGATCGGAGTCGGAGACAATCACCTCCTCCACTCAATGATCCTTGCTGCTCCAAACCATCTAGGTGGCGGCAACCACTAAGAGTAACAAGCGAAATCCGCAGTGAAACACAATCACCAAGTGCCTCTAGATGCAACCACTCAAGCAATGCACTTGGATTCTCCCAATCTCACAAAGATGTTTAATCTATGATGGAAATGAGTGGGAGAACTTTGGCTAGGCTCACAAGGTTGCTATGTCAATGAAAATGTGCAAGAGAGCTCCCTTGAGCTGGCCATGGGGCTATAAATAGAGCCCCAATGAAATAGAGCCGTTGTACCCCTTCACTTTGGGCTGTAACGGGGTGACCAAAGGCGCTCGGTCCGATCGACCGGACGGCTGGCCCTCGGCGTCCGGTCACGTGATTCACGCCACGTGTCCCCCGCTTCAAATCTTTTAAATCGATTTCAACGGTTGCGAAGTTGACCGGACGCTCGGTAAAAACGGACCGGACGCTGAAGCCCCAGCGTCCGGTTGTTTCCAGTAAGCTCCCCGAGGCATGTTTTTTCGACCGGACGCGTCCGGTCCACCTTGACCGGACGTAGCCAGCGTCCGGTGCTCAACCCTGCCATCGAGCCGTCTCGATTGCTCGACCGGACGCTTGACTTTTCAGCGTCCGGTCATTTGAAAGTGACTCCAGTGTCCGGGTCGATGAGACCGACGCCTTGACATCATTTCGATCAACTCCATTTCAACTCTTACTTCTTCACCCTTGCTCAAGTGTGCCAACCACCAAGAATTTTGCATCCGGCGCAATAGAAAATAGACATTTCATTTTCCCGAAAGCGCCGAATCCCGCCGAGTTAGCACCTTGTGCACATGTGGTAGCATATTTACACAAATATTTTCAAGGGTGTTAGCACTCCACTAGATCCTAAATGCATATGCAATGAGTTAGAGCATCTAGTGGCACTTTGATAACCGCATTCGATAATGAGTTTCACCCCTCTTAATAGTAATACGGCTATCAAACCTAAATGTGATCACACTCTCTAAGTGTCTTGATCACCAAAATAAAATAGCTCCTACAAGTTATACCTTTGCCTTGAGCTTTTTGTTTTTCTCTTTCTTCTCTTCAAGTTTAAGCCCTTGATCATCTCCATGCTATCACCATTGTCATGTTATGATCTTCATTTGCTTCTCTACTTGAAGTGTGCTACCTATCTCATGATCACTTGATGAACTAGGTTAGCACTTAGGGTTTCATCAATTTACCAAAACCAAACTAGAGCTTTCAATCTCCCCCTTTTTGGTAATTGATGACAACGCTTATACAAAGATAGGAATTGAAATTCAATTGAATCCATGTTGCTTGTCCAAACATATTTACCATGTGTAAAAAGATATGGACAAGTTTCATGAACCCTAAGTGATAGCAATTGCTCCCCCTACATATGTGCTAAGAGTTTGGATTGAAGCTTGCACATATGCTTAGATAGGAAATGTAGGAGTCAATGTCTATCATATGATGCTAAGGTATAAAAGATTGACCTTTGAAGCGTGATACCAATCGGAGTGCACCAATATACCATCCTTAGCACCATGGTTAGCTCAATACCACTTAGAAATATTTGGAAGTGAAATCACTAGATATCCTATGCATGCTAGTTTGCATTTCATCATTCAAATCTACAACTAGCATACATCACACAAGCATGGATATTATAAATATGGAACTTATGCCATGCAAGCAAACATATGAAATGCACGTTCAAATACACCATACAAGTTCGTGAGCTTGCTCCCCCTACTTGTGTGCTCAAAATTTTAGTTGATCCCTTTCCTTTGTTATATCTCTTTGTTATATCTCTCCCCCTTATCCCCTTTATCTTTGTTTCTCTCCCCCTTTGTCATCAATGACCACAAAGGTTCTAAATAGAATTACTTGTAGGGTCGAGATTATCAATGTCAATCAATGGGGTGAGGGTTATTTTCCCAAATTTGGTTCAATTCTAGATTATTTCCCAAAGATATTTAACTCGGTTTGATCCAAGGACAAGCTTCTTCACACCTCCTAATAAGGGTTATCTTGTACCATGTTGAGTTAAACACTTATAGTTCATTTTCTAGATTAAACACTAGGTTTACAAGCCCATAAACATGTCATATGCCATCACTAGATCAAGTCAAGCATAGGAGCAATAGTGATACCATATTGACATCAAAATTCATTTGATTTTCATGAATGAGCCTAATAAGATAGAACCACTTGCAAGGTCCTAATGAGATTGAAAATATGACTAGATGCACTAATCATGTCCTTAGCAAGAATGTATGTCATGCCAATCAACTTTTACCTTAGATTGCTCGAATGAGAGGCATGTCATATGAGTGGGGGTTGCATCAACACATATTTGAGAAATCCAATATGTTCAACTAATTTCTTAGCTTGCAAAACCTTTTCTCATCCAATGGCTTGGTGAATATATCGGCAAGTTGATCTTCGGTGCCTACACTCTCAATGCAAATGTCCCCTTTTTGTTGGTGATCTCTTATGAAATGGTGGCGGACATCAATGTGCTTTGTTCTTGCATGTTGCACCGGATTGTTGGTTAGCTTGATTGCACTCTCATTGTCACATAGCAATGGCACTTTCTTGAACTTGATTCCAAAATCACTCAAAGTGGCCTTCATCCAAAGTATTTGTGCACAACAACTACCGGCGGATATGTATTCGGCTTCGGCGGTTGATAATGCAACACTATTTTGCTTCTTTGATGACCATGAAACAAGTGATCTTCCCAACAATTGACATGTGCCCGATGTGCTCTTCCTTTCAACCTTGCATCTCGCATAATCCGAGTCGGAGTAACCAACTAGCTCAAACTTTGCTCCTTTGGGATACCACAAACCAACATTTGGTGTATGCTTCAAGTACCTCAATATCCTCTTTGTAGCCTTCAAATGACTTTCTCTTGGTGAGGCTTGAAATCTTGCACACATGCATACACTAAACATGACATCCGGCCTTGATGCGGTCACATAGAGTAGGCTTCCAATCATAGACCGATACAACTTTTGATCCACCATGTTTCCACTTGCATCACTATCCAAGTTGCCATTTGTTCCCATAGGTGTGCTAATGACTTTGCTATCACTCATGCCAAACTTCTTGATCATGTCCTTGATGTACTTCCCTTGACTCACAAAAGTACCATTCTTCAATTGCTTCATTTGAAGACCAAGGAAGTAACTCAACTCTCCAATCATGGACATTTCAAACTCATTAGCCATCATCTTTCCAAACTCATCACAAAAATCTTGATTGGTTGATCCAAATATGATATCATCAACATAGATTTGCAATACAAATAGATCTTTTCCAATCTTTTTGATGAAAAGATTAGTATCAACCTTGCCCATTGTGAACCCTTTAGAGAGTAGGAAGTCCCTCAATCTCTCATACCATGCTCTAGGTGCTTGCTTCAAGCCATACAATGCATTCTTCAACTTATACACATGGTTGGGCTTCTTGTCATCTTCAAAACCGGGAGGTTGCTCAACATATACTTCTTCATTGATGTAACCATTGAGAAATGCACTCTTAACATCCATTTGATAGAGCTTGATGTTGTGGGCACAAGCATAGGCTAGCAAGATTCTAATTGCTTCCAATCTAGCAACCGGGCATATGTTTCTCCAAAGTCAAGACCATCAATTTGTGTATAGCCTTGTGCTACCAATCTTGCTTTGTTCCTTACAACTATCCCATCTTGATCTTGCTTGTTTCTAAAGACCCATTTGGTTCCAATCACATTGTGTCCCTTTGGTCTTTCTACCAATTCCCATACTTGATTTCTTGTGAAGTTGTTCAATTCTTCATGCATAGCATTCACCCAATCAACATCCTTCAAAGCTTCATCTATCTTCTTTGGTTCAATGGATGACACAAAAGAGAAATGCTCACAAAAGGATGCCAATCTTGATCTTGTTTGCACACCTCTTGAAATATCACCAATGATAGTGTCCAATGGATGATCTCTTGCAACATTGGTTGGTTGGAGGATTGGAACTTGATTGCTTGCACTTGTTTGATCATTGGGTTGAGATGATGTACTAGCCACTTGATCTTGTTCATTGTCATGAGAGCCACTTGTACTAGCTTGATTTGTATCATCTTGCTCATTAGAGTTGGAGAGCACTTGCACTTGATCATCTTCATCATCAATCACTTGCCTAGGCCTCAATTCACCAATATCCATGTTCTTCATGGCATTTGAAAGTTGAATGCCTCTAACATCTTCCAAGTTCTCATTCTCTACTTGTGAACCCTTGGTTTCATCAAATTCAACATCATGAACTTCCTCAAGAGTACCACTATCCAAATTCCAAACTCTATATGCTTTGCTTGTGGTGGAATAACCAAGTAGGAATCCTTCATCACATTTCTTATCAAACTTGCCCAATCTTGTGCCTTTCTTCAAGATATAGCATTTGCAACCAAAGACCCGAAAATATGCAATGTTGGGCTTTCTACCATTCAAGAGCTCATATGGTGTCTTCTCTTTCAATCGGTGACAATAGAGGCGGTTGCTACAATAGCAAGCCATGTTGATAGCTTCGGCCCAAAAAGATTGACTCACATTGTACTCACTAAGCATAGATCTTGCCATATCAATGAGTGTTCTATTCTTTCTCTCAACAAGGCCATTTGATTGAGGTGTGTACTTGGCCGAGAATTGATGTCTAATTCCAAATTCATCACATAACTCATCAATTCTAGTGTTCTTAAACTCACTACCATTGTCACTTCTAACTCTCTTGATGGTTGTTTCAAATTCATTGTGAATGCCTTTGACAAATGATTTGAATGTTGCAAATACATCACTTTTGTCTACTAGAAAGAATACCCATGTGTATCTAGTGTAGTCATCCACTATCACAAATCCATATTTATTTCCACCGATACTAGTGTATTGTGTTGGCCCAAACAAATCCATGTGCAATAACTCAAATGCTTTACTAGTGCTCATCATGCTTTTCTTAGGATGGGTGTTTCCAACTTGTTTGCCGGCTTGACAAGAGCTACAAAGCTTATCCTTTTCAAACACAACATCTTTCAATCCTTTAACTAAGTCATGCTTAATCAATCTATTCAATTGTTTCATTCCAACATGACCAAGCCTTCTATGCCATAACCAACCCATGCTAGACTTAGTGAACAAGCATGTAGATAATCTAGCTTCACTAGCATTGAAATCAACCAAGTATAGATTCTCATATCTAAAGCCTTTGAAGATCAAGTTAGAGCCATCTACACTTATTATTTCTACATCATCTACAAATCCAAATATGCATTTGAATCCAAGATCACACAATTGAGCCACGGATAGCAAATTGAAGTTCAAGCTCTCTACTAGCAACACATTGGATATGCTCAACTCATTGGATATTGCAATCTTACCAAGCCCTTTGACTTTGCCTTTGCCATTGTCACCAAATGTGATACTATCATAGCCATCATTGCCATTGGTGTTGATTGAGTTGAACATTCTTGCATCTCCGGTCATGTGTTGAGTGCACCCACTATCAAGAACCCAATGCCTTCCTCCGGCTTTGTAATTGACCTACAAAAGAAGATCAATTCTTTTTAGGTACCCAAACTTGCTTGGGTCCTTGAAGGTTAGTTGCTAGGCTCTTAGGCACCCAAATGGCTTTCTTCTTTGAGCCCATCCATGGTTTGCCAATGAACTTAGCCTTCACACCATTTGTACCCTTAACAAGCATATAGGAAGAATTAAGCTTAATGGAGGATACATTAGCATTTTTGCTTTTATTGGTGCATTCATGCTCTTTGTGACCAACTTGCTTGCAACTAGTGCAAAACCGACCATTGTTCTTCACAAAACTAGTTTTGTGAGGAGCAAAGGCCGTCTTGCCTTTCTTGGGGGTATAGCCCAATCCCTCTTTGTAGAGAGAAGCTCTTTGGCTACCCAAGCACATAAGCAAGCGGTCCTCACCACCATAAGCCTTAGCCAAGGTGTGAGTGAGCTTAGTTACTTCCTTCTTGAGGTTCTCATTCTCAACCACTAGTGAGGTATCACAAGTGAGACCATCACTACTAGATGAGGTAGAAGTGAAAGTGCTACAAGAAGGGTTAGTTGGAGGAAGAATAATAGGCATAGATAGTGATGTATCAATTAAATCACAAGTTAAACCTACATTGCAAGTTTCAACATACTTCTTTTTAGTTTGCTCATCAAGCAAAGAAGAATGAGCTTTTTTAAGCTTTTTGTGAGCCTTGCAAAGCTTCTCATGGGCATCCTCTTGCCTCTCATGAGATGCATTGAGCTCATCAAAGGCTTGCTTAAGGGCTTTTACTTCCTTACGCAAGCTTTTGCATTCCTTTCTTGAGATGTTAAAGTGTTCTCTAGCATCTTCTAGCATGTCAATTAATTCATCTTTAGTAGGTTCATCATCATCATTATCACTATCACTATCACTATCACTATCATGTTCACTCTCACTTCTATCATCATAAGTTTGTACCTTGGTGGCCTTAGCCATGAAGCATGATGGAGAGTCGAAGAGAGAAGGCTTCTCATTGATTGCTATGCTTGCAAGTGCCTTCTTCTTGGTGGTCTTGTTGTCATCACTATCATCATCATCACTTGTGGAAGCATCAATATCCCAAGTGACTACATATGAACCACCCTTCTTCTTTTTGAAGGACATCTTGTCCTTCTTATCTTTCTTTTCTTTCCACTCCTTCTTCTTGTTCTTGTTGTCATCATCTTTCTCAATATTGTATGGACATTTGCTAATAAGATGATCTTTGCTTCCACAATTGAAGCATCTCCTTGCCTCTTCCTTGCTCTTGGATGAATACTTCTTTCTTCTAGCTCGATAGCCCTTCTTTACCATGAACTTGCCAAACCTCTTGACAAAAAGAGCCATTCTTTCATCATCATCATCATCCCATGAATCATCATCCTCACTTGATGTTTCTTGCTTGGCTTTGCCCTTGGATGATGTGGCCTTGAAAGCCACGCTCTTCTTCTTGTCATCCTTCTTCTCATCTTTCTTTTCTTTCTTTTCTTCCTTCTCATCATCATCTCTATAGGCATCATCGGTCATGATATCTCCCAAGACTTGGTTTGGTGTCATTGTGTTCAAACCACTCCTTACTAGCAAGGTGAGCAATATCTTGAATCTTTGGGCAAACATCTCAAGAACTTATTTGAGAAGTCCTTGTCCTCTATGTTCTCACCGAGTGCCTTGAGATCATTGACAATCACTTCCATCCGGTGGAACATGTCCAAGCACACTCTCATCTTCCTTCATTTTGAAGCTCGCAAACTTCTCTTTGAGAATATAAGCTTTTGCACCCTTCACGGCTTGAGTACCCTCAAAAGATTCTTCCAACTTCTTCCAAGCCTCATGTGCCATCTCAATATTCTTGATTTGCTCAAAAGTTCTTGCATCAAGTGCATCATGAATGGCACTTAGAGCAATATCATTGTTTTGGAGAAGTACTTCTTGGTGCAAGCGGTGGGATTCTCCGGATCATCAATCTCAATTTTAGTTTCTACCACCTTCCACACCTTTTTATTGATTGACTTGATGTGTGTAGTCATCTTTGACTTCCAATATGAATAATTTGAGCCATCAAATTGGGGTGGCTTCTTGGTGTTGTTGATTTGAGCCATTTTACACCGAAGGTTGTTAAGCCTCAAATTAACGGTGACCTCGGCTCCGATACCACTTGAAAGGTCCTAATGGCTAGAGGGGGGTGAATTGCCTAATAAAAATTTCTACAACAACACTTAACCAAATGGTTAGACAATTATGAGGCGAAGCGAGTGTTGCGCTAGCCTACTCAAAAATGTAAGCCACCTACCACAATTCTAGTTTAGATAGTGTCAATTCACACAAGAGCAATGACACTTCCCTATGTTAGTGTGCTCTCAAAGGCTAACTAAAGAGCCACACCAACCAAGCATGCAAGCTCTCACAACTAGCTACACTAAAGAGCTTGTCAACTAGTTTGCGGTAAAGTAAAGAGAGTGATCAAGAGGGTTATACCGCCGTGTAGATGAATGAACCAATCAATCACGAAGATGAATAACAATGATGACCAATCACCTCGGAATCAATGATGAACACAATGATTTTTACCGAGGTTTACTTGCTTGCCGGCAAGCTAGTCCTCGTTGTGGCGATTCACTCACTTGGAGGTTCACGCGCTGATTGGTATCACTCGCCAAACCCTCAATAGGGTGCCGCACAACCAACACAAGATGAGGATCACACAAGCCACAAGCAATTTACTAGAGTACCTTTTGGCGCTCCGCCGAGGAAAGGTCAAGAACCCCTCACAATCACCACGATCGGAGTCAGAGACAATCACCTCCTCCACTCAACGATCCTTGCTGCTCCAAGCCGTCTAGGTGGCGGCAACCACCAAGAGTAACAAGCGAAATCCGTAGCGAAACACAATCACCAAGTGCCTCTAGATGCAACCACTCAAGCAATGCACTTGGATTCTCTCCCAATCTCACAAAGATGTTTAATCTATGATGGAAATGAGTGGGAGAACTTTGGCTAGGCTCACAAGGTTGCTATGTCAATGAAAATGTGCAAGAGAGCTCCCTTGAGCCGGCCATGGGGCTATAAATAGAGCCCCAATGAAATAGAGCCGTTGTACCCCTTCACTGGGCACAACGCGGGGTGACCGGACGCTCCGGTCCGATCGACCGGACGCTGGCCCTCAGCGTCCGGTCACGTGATTCACGCCACGTGTCCCCTGCTTCAAATGCTGTTCGTCAGATTTCAACGGCTGCGAAGCTGACCGGACGCTCTGGTAAAACTGATTGGACGCTGAAGCCCCAGCGTCCGGTCGTTTCCAGTAAGCTCCCCGAGGCATGTTTTTTCGACCGGACGCGTCCGGTCCACCTTGACCGGACGCAGCCAGCGTCCGTTGCTCAACCCTTGCCACTGAGCCGTCTGACTGCTCGACCGGACGCAGCCTTTCAGCGTCCGGTCGCTGAGTGACCCAGTGTCCGGTCAGTAGACCGACGCCAGCATCATTTCGATCAACTCCATTTCAACTCTTACTTCTTCACCCTTGCTCAAGTGTGCCAACCACCAAGAATTTTGCATCCGGCGCAATAGAAAATAGACATTTCATTTTCCCGAAAGCGCCGAATCCCGCCGAGTTAGCACCTTGTGCACATGTGGTAGCATATTTACACAAATATTTTCAAGGGTGTTAGCACTCCACTAGATCCTAAATGCATATGCAATGAGTTAGAGCATCTAGTGGCACTTTGATAACCGCATTCCGATACGAGTTTCACCCCTCTTAATAGTACGGCTATCAAACCTAAATGTGATCACACTCTCTAAGTGTCTTGATCACCAAAATAAAATAGCTCCTACAAGTTATACCTTTGCCTTGAGCTTTTTGTTTTTCTCTTTCTTCTCTTCAAGTTTAAGCCCTTGATCATCTCCATGCTATCACCATTGTCATGTTATGATCTTCATTTGCTTCTCTACTTGAAGTGTGCTACCTATCTCATGATCACTTGATGAACTAGGTTAGCACTTAGGGTTTCATCAATTTATCAAAACCAAACTAGAGCTTTCACAAGGGTAGCAGCAGCAGGCCATAGTTGGTCGTAGATTGCCCGAACACACCATAGCAGACCTCCACACTCTTCACCACCAAGGTCGAGCCTTTCGAAACCCCATCAACGCCATCTTCGACGTCGACAAAGCCCCTGTTTTTCATTTCATTACATTCATGTCATCTGTCCTTGTTCATATATACATCATCTATCTATATCTATTCCTATTGATCTATCTATGAATGCATGTGCTGTGCCTTCGTGCCGTTCTATCTCTTATGCTTTGGTGTCTACCTCTTGTGCTATGGTTATGTGCTACTCTGGTCATCTTTTATGTTGTTGGTTCATTGCGTGATTGTGTTGAATGCCTGTGGACTGAGCCTTTGAGCCGGTCGTGTGTTCGTCCTATTGTGGCCATGATGCTGAGCGTAACTCAACCCCTCATTTTTAGTTGACTTTGTAGTACCATGATCGTTGGCCCCTCCTATGTCCCTAGGGCGTGGCTAGCATGGACTCGACATCGGTGTGCTTCCTACCCGCACATGATGAGTCCATCATGACCTAGTCTATAGGAGACAAACTAGGGGACAATTATCGTGGAACATACAAAGCCAACTCATTTAGGTAAAGCTCATGGCCACGAGTTGCCTTGCCATGACCATCGGGCTTTACCTCTTTTACTCGCTTATTTATCCTCACCACCTCGTATGCCTGTACCACATTGACCATAGTGTTCCTTTGGATCTAGCAATGACAACCACATTGCTACGAACCTTAGGGATAGCCTTGTGCCAATTTAGTTGCATGGTCTCGGTGCCCTACGAGTAGGCTTGGATCGTAGGATCATGTCTCTTTTCTTCCAACCTTCGTCCATTCCATGACGAGTTTATCAAAATGTGCGGATTCCATTCATCTCTCCCCTCTTGTTCTCAGAGCCTCTATAGCAGGGCTCTTGTAGGGGCTTCAGCTTCGGCTCCTACAGGAGCTGTGCCAAATGCCTGTTTTGAAAAGGGCTCCGCATGGGGAGTCGGTCAAGAGCCGGAGCTATTTTTTACCTGCGCAGGAGAAGCCTAAAAAATGAGCTTCGCGTGGCTCCTTGCTGTGGGTTCACGTCGTCTAGTGCGAAGGAACCATTTTGCCAAACGTTTTCCAGAACGGCTTCAGCTCCTTTAGAGGAGCTGCTCCTTCAGAGGAGCCAGAGCCGGAGCCATTTTTAGAGGAGCCAGAGCCCTACCAAACAGGCCCTCAATCCTCATCGATCCAGTAAGATGTGGATTGAGCCCATCGCTTGTTTGGTGTTTATTTCTCTCTTGATTCCATTCCTTCGATTCCCGTTGTTTGCTATGGCGAGTGGATCAAAGGAAGCTGATTCCCGTGTCACCCTATTTTGGGTCTGTTGTGCTTAAGCCCTTGTATGCTTGTACCTATTTAGGCCATAGCATTTCTTTGGTTCTTGCGGTGACAACCACATCGCTAAGAACCCTAGGGATATCTAGTGCAATTTAGTGCACCTATGTTGTGTTACCCTACAAGTGGAATCGAGCGTTTGTCTTCTCATTGGTGCTCTCTTGTGTGTCGCTCCTACCGATGCCCCGTCTGTTGCCTTGACATGTGAATTGGAAGAGGTTGACCACTGCCCCTCCCTTTTTCCTCCTGTTCCACCCTCTCTTCGGTTCTTGCCGATTCAATGGTGTATGGATTGAGAGAGACTAGAACTACTTCCTTTTCCCCTTAGCCCGCTCTGTTCGATCCCGTCTTTAACCATGACGATTGGATCAAAGATTGGAATACCATTTCTAGTTAGCAAAGCTAACGTCTATGTCATGTTCTCAGAACCATGTGATTCGACCTGATTGATCATTAGAGTGCCATCTCTATCGAGGATAAGACAAGGGCGTGCCTAGCTAACTTTCTCCCTCGCCCCTTTTTCGCCCGAGGAAAACAGACTCGCTTCGTGAGGGCTAGCCTAGTTTTTCCGTGGTGTTTGCTTAAGTCGAGCTAGGGTCTAGGCCATTATTCGTGAAGCCGTACAGGTCGACATGATCGGCCCGGGAAGTACTTGCTAGGCTGTTACTCGAGCTTGTACTTAATAGACAACCACTTCTGTTTCTCTCCAGCCCAAGGCTCGGACTTCCTCCATGAGGGCTAAGTCCTTTTCCTTTAGTGTTCTTTTGGTGTTGTTCAATCTTCCCGTGCTTTGTTGCATCTTTATTTGCGGTCTTTCTTAGTTAGTGATTGATTGCCCCGTAGTTTGTTTGTTGTTCGGATGAGGTAGTTGCATCGGGGATAATGTGGATCGAATTAGAAGCTGATGGAGCAAGGAGACACAGACGACAACAAGACTTTGAGTAGGACAACTACAAGTACACTGAGGATCTCGAAGTTAACTAATCAATAGGTGCCACGTCCCACCCAACCTCATAGAATCCTATTAGACATGCAATAAGTAGCTGCTAGTGCTTTACTTTTATGCAATTGAACTGTGATAGGTTGCATGGTAGAATTGCTTGAAAGCCATTACCTTGACGCAACCTTTACCCTTACACACCCGCTGATAGGCTAGATGCTTGCTTACTACTTACGGCTTACTTCTACTACGCATTATATCTGTGATGTGATGCTTGGTGGAGGATTGTCTGTGAGTGGCTCAGGCACATGGTGCCGCTAAAACTGGTGATAACATGCACTATAACACAACATACTTTTGCCGACACTTTCTATTGTAGGCAAATGGCACCTTTGCTGACAGATAACCTCCCGCAAAAAGTTTTGTCGACAGTTTAGAAACAGTCGCGCTAGAAGCCGTCGGCCAAACTTTTGCCGACAGTTAACAAAATCCCCGACACTTTATGTGTAGGCAAACGGTCTACCTACGCCAATAGTTGAAACCTTTGCCGACAGTTAACCCTTTGCCGATAGTTAAGACCTACGCCGACAATTAAGACCTTTGCCGACAGTTTGTATGTTGGCCAAACCATTTCCAAGATATTTTACAAACCATACCCAGCCAAAAAAAAACTGTCGACAAAACTGCATAGATATAATTACAATTAAAATAATTTGACAAATCCACTTTTACTCATATAGAAGGCATCACATTGAACAAATTCACTTGATTTTTGTATAAATAATATATTATATCTTCCATACATACACTATATATATATATATAGCGGCCGAGTTTTAACATGCATACAGTTGCCAGCCAAAAGATTACAAAAGCAATCCAGCACCCATCAAAACGATACTAAAAAGACTAAATTCTGACATACATCAAAAACATCCTGAACTTCTGGGGACTGCATCTAAGTGGACACAATCCTCCTCCACCCGCCTCATGAGTCATCACCTCTAAGCTGCGTCTTCATCATGTTCAGTTACATCAGTATCTTGCAGAAGGAGTTGATTCACCTGTCGCGCGGTCTAAGACACCAAGACTTCTTTCGCCACGCGCAGCATCCTATTGGCAGCTTCCACCAACTGGTCCTGATCCATTTCAGTGACCAAAATTTCATTAGCACATATGCATGGCAGATTATCTCTAAAGGATTTTTGATCAATTTCTTTTCAAAACATGCTTTGTTCCTACTCTTCCAAACGGCCCAACAGATAGCGCCGGGACTGTATCAATGCTGAGCTGCATGAGGTGCAAAATCATAAGTTTGCAGGCATTATTTTCATAAAAGAAAATAGCATGCCCCTTCCTTTATAGGGTGAAAACCACAAACATATAAGAAAAAAAGCACCGCAGGGCATCCTATCATATTGCCATTATGCAACGTTGAATGAGAAAATAGTTTTGTGGCGGTTATGTATTACTGTCAAGATGGCAAAATCAGTATGCTCCAAGATTGTCCATCTTTGACTTCAAATAAGGTTTGCAAAGATAACAGTAGACATATGTTACAATTACGTGCCAAAAGGAGTAGCAACCGTCAACCAATTTATTAGTTCGTCCTTGAAATCCGCGTTCCACTCCTTGACGAAAAGCCACCCAACCCTAAATGGTGAAGATGTCAGCAACAACACCAAATGGTATTGTAATAAAAACAAATGTTGCATCAGCCAAACACACAAGTATCGACTACTTTTCATGCACTTTCACCAAAGGACCTAAAAGAACAACTTCATGGTCTGATACACAAAACACATCATAATTATAGAAGTAAATTAAATGAACTAAGGGAGGAAGAGGTTGTCTTACGATCAAGCTAGGCAAGTCAACTTTCTCTGCCTCATTAAGCAGGATCAAAGCAGCCAATCCACAGAACATATACCTTATGAAAGCAACTTTTGTTAATGTTCTTAACATATAAATTTGGAACTTTACAGAAATCCTCAGAAACATACCCACCATGTGCTTCAGCATAAGGCTCCCCAGCAATACCACCTTCATAAGTTTGACAACTGCAGTCATATAGTATATCAATTGAGCAACATTCTAGAAAATAACTATGACCAAGCAACAATTTTTGCAACTGAAAAAAATGCATTTATATAACACAAACAAAACCTTGCTATGAAGTCACCAACGCCTTTTGCCAGTTCAACATCAAGAATATTCACAAGGCTAGCAACCTAAGGTCAACATCAGGAAATATCAAGTAACTACAGAAAAATCATGAAGGACCACAAGAAACTCACCGATATAGCGGTGTAGGAAGCACGAACATCAATTTCACCACCATCATGCATTCTAGGGCAAAGGAAAAATGAGTGGCAGGCATCACCTCAGAAAGAGCTACAAATGAGAAAGTGGTCTCTGTACATTATCCATGCTGATAGGTTGCGTACCTGAAAGCACCTGATACATCTTTCATCCAAAACATAAACTTGTATAGGTTGTCCCTGACCAACAAGGTTAACATTATTAACAAAAGAACTCATGTAAAGCAGATCTTGCTTTAGAGCAACCATGAGATTTACCTATTGATTGATGACAATGCTCTTTCACTCCCTATTGTCACAAGTGTATTTACGGCAGCATAAGTCGTAGCTAGGTGAGGCAACTGCAAAGGACATGGACAAAAGAATGTCTTAAAAAACTACAATTTACCCTCTTGAATGACTCAACATAAATGAACTCAAACTAACTTTATAAATCAATAACAAACAAGATTTCTGGTTAAAAACTTATGCTAAATGAATGAGAAGGCTAAATCAAGCACCCAATATTGTGCTTTGCTTTCAAAAAAGATAACCTTGAGTATTCAAATCCAAAGCATAGTGCCCATCGTCACTGGCACATATTTTGTTTGTTACATGGACATGCTAATATCAATTAAAAATGTTACAATTACAACCGGGTGAGCTAAAGAGGGATTCAAATATTTAATGTGATTGCAATAGCAAACATATATGTCCTCAGTGTTTCATTGGACATATCCAAGACTAATGCATACACTGCATAAATCTAAAATCTTATCTATAAAAATCAATGCAAATAGCAAAATCAAAGATATTATGCTCAAAAGTGTGGGGCTCAAAAGGTTTTGAGATTGGAGCAACCTGTCCAGGTCCACCACTATATCCACCATCTTTATCCTGACATCGAGCTAAGAAGTCTATGATATCATTCTCAAGATCATCATCAAGTGCTTCATCCAGCAAAGCAAGTGGATGAACCATCCAGTAGCACAGCCAAGGGCGACTGAAACCAATCACCTGCACAAAGGGGAAAAGGTGGAGGGAGAGAGGATCTAGGGGAGGAGTTAGGAGACCGAGGAGGAGAGGAAGAGGGTGACTTACCTCCAGATTCAGCGGGTGAGGTAAGGCGCCACCGCCGTCGACGATGATGAGGCCACGCAAAGGCTTGGTCGGCCGGCCTATGCCGGCGTGGCTCGCGATGCATCTAGTGTCATTGAGATGAGGCATCTAGGGTTTCGTCGACCATAGTAGCACAGGTGGATCGATGGAAGGAGGCAGCGCTGGGTGGCACCCGTGCCGACAGCCACCGGCGGGCCCTAGGCGCGTCGCCGAGGAGGGGGCACTGTCGGCCGTGGCTGGGGCGGCCACCCTCCGCACCGGCGCAACACTCAACAGGGGGCGCCGTCGGCCCGTGCGACCACGAGGCGTGAGGAGGGCGTGGAGAAGGAGGAGGAGGAGGAGGAGGAGGAGGAGGAGAGCAGCCACCGCCACGTCGAGGGCCGGTGTTGTCAAGGGTGGTGGGGCGCCGCCGTGGCCGCGTCGGGAGGGGAGGGAGAGAGAGCGCTACGGGAAAGGAAGAGACGGATAGGGGGGGAGGAGATATTTTTACCCAGCGTGGGTACTCCTTCGCCGACACTTGTACAGTTGCCCTGTACAAGCTATGCCGACACTTTCTAGGTCTTCTAATTTTTGCCGACACTTTTTCTGTCAGCAGAGAAACGCCGACTGATAATTTGTAGTCTTACAGTCTTATTGCCGACAGATGATTAGACATTAAAACGATATACAATTGCCAACACATAATATGTCGTCCAAACCTGCCTTTTGCCAACACATAAGTGTAGGCAAATGTGTGTCATGGTGTAATGATGGGGAGATCTCGGCGTGCCTTGGGTGTGTGGTGAGGGTTGAGTATGTCGAGAGAACCGGATCATAGGACCCTACGTACACACCACTCACTCCTAAATGGGAGGGGGATGGTTACCCGACCAACTAGGACGGTGCCATTACTGCTAGGTTGGAAGTTGATAGTGTAGGGAGGTATGGGCATATGGTCCACACCCTCCTAAGATAGCGTTGTGACCTTTGGGGGCCCAGTACTATGTCTCATAGTCTTAGCGTGCTGGTGGACTCTAGGGTGGCCCAGGGCTAAGTGGTAGGGTGGCACCATACCAGTTGGGAGGCAGTAGGTATCAGCCTAGGCGGGGTACCACCAATGATGGTGTACACGCTCTACAGAGTTGATCGACCTATACGTATTGAATCTTTTTCCTTATATTATCAAACACAAGAAAGGGAAGGATAATGTGATTGCTGATGCTTTGTCTAGAAGATATACTTTGCTGTCCCAACTTGATTGTCGGATTTTTGGTCTTCAATCCATAAAAGAACAATATGCGCTTGATCATGATTTTAAGGATGTGTTGCTTAATTGTAGAGAGGGATGTACATGGAATAAGTTTATGATGAATGATAGGTTTTTGTTTAGAGCTAACCGCCTATGCATTCCTATTGGTTCCGTTCGTCTTTTGTTGTTGCAGGAGGCACATGGAGGCGGATTGATGGGACATTTTGGTGCCAAGAAGACGGAGGAGGTGCTGTCCACACACTTCTTTTGGCCAAGGATGAGGCGAGATGTAGAGCGGTACGTGGCTAGGTGCGCCACATGTCAAAAAGCTAAGTCGCGGTTGAACCCACATGGTTTGTATATGCCTCTTCCTATTCCTTCTATTCCTTGGGCTGTTATATCTATGGATTTTGTGTTGGGATTGCCAAGGACTAAGAGGGGGAGGGATAGTATTTTTGTGGTAGTTGATCGTTTTTCTAAGATGGCACATTTTATTCCTTGTCATAAGAGCGACGATGCTGTTCATATTGCTAACCTTTTCTTTCAAGAAATCGTTCGCTTGCATAGTATGCCTTCTACTATTGTTTCAGATCGCGATGCAAAATTCTTGAGTCATTTTTGGCGCACGTTGTGGAATAAATTGGGGACCAAGCTGCTGTTTTCTACAACATGTCATCCCCAAACTGATGGGCAAACTGAGGTTGTGAATAGAACATTGTCTACCATGTTGAGAGTAATTTTGAAGCGCAATTTGAAGATGTGAAAAGAGTGTTTGCCGCATGTGGAGTTTCCATATAACAGGGCGGAACATTCAACCACCAAGGTAAGTCCTTTTCAGGTAGTGTATGGTTTTAACCCCCATGCTCCTATTGATCTATTGCCTTTACCTACCACTGAGAGAATACATAGTAATGCTAGAGTGCGTGCTGATTTTATTCGTAAGTTGCATGAAACAACTAAAGTAAATATTGAAAGAATGAATGAAAAGTATAGAATTGCTGGTAGTAAAGGTAGAAAAGAGATTAAACTTGAACCGGGTGATTTGGTTTGGTTACATTTGAGAAAAGATAGATTTCCTGAGCTGCATAAGTCTAAATTAATGCCAAGAGCAGCTGGTCCTTATAAGATTATTGAGAAAATAAATGATAATGCATACAAACTTGAGTTGCCACCCGAGTTTGGGGTTAGTCCCACCTTTAACATCGCAGATTTGAAACCTTATTTGGGAGAAGAAGATGAGCTTGAGTCGAGGACGACTCCAATTCAAGAGGGGGGGGGGATGATGAGGACATCACGTCATCAGAGGCACCCACTGATCCTCCAACCATCATGCAAGGTCCAATGGGCCGGGCTCGAATGCGACAACTCAATTTAGAGGTGAGCTCATTTTTAAGCGATCCTTTTCATACTTTTGAGAATAGACTACTACCTAATGATGTTATCTTGCTTAGGAACATTGGAGAGGGTCATGAGGGACTTAGAGGACGTGGTGGACATGAGGATGACCAGCAACGACGTCCAACAGAAACCGGAGGCCCGATCCAACATGATTTCGACTCTGCCTCGGCCTCCAGAACCAGTCTGCCTTAAACTGGTCACCCAGGACGCATCCGGACTCCGTTTTCGATGATCCACATATGGATGGAAAGCTAATTTGATAAGGAAGCCAATCCAAGTGGTCTCACGTCAAAAGCTGTTCGAAATCAATGGTAATCGTGGTCACAAGACAGCATCCAGAATCTAACAGGGTGCTGCGACACCGTCTTTTAGTCCTTTGGACCATGTATCGTGTTTGGGCCCATTAGGGGTGCGTCCAGGGGTCTTGCATGACCCTAGAGTCTTCATAAACAGCCGCCGCTCCTTCATTAGGGTTCGGGTTTTGCTTAGATTATTCTGTCAAGAACAGTTTCATCGTTCATCGGTTTGTGAGACCCCAACTTCGAGAGTTTAATCATTCATCTGCAATTTGGTTGCGTTCTTTCTTGTTCTTGATTGTGTTCTTCGTTGCGCAGGCAAGGATTAGCCTTCTTGACGAGGTCAACCTGGTCTGTGACTTGGTTGATAACTAGAGGAACTGTGGTGCTAAGATTATAGGGTTCGATCTAAAGCCGGATCGGTGTGTCATTCTTCGCCACAACGATAGTTACCACCACCTGACGGAAGATCGGGATCCCCGTCCCCATTAAGTGGTAATCAGAGCTAAGGTATACCGTCAGGTTCACTTTTATTCCCTAGTTTGAGTGTTTCGCTTTCGTCCCATAGTCCAGTGCCATACTTGTTTTTCCTGTCCTAAAACCTTCCGCGCCATAGCCTTTGCATATTTCAGTTTCAGAGTCCGTCGTATTGAGTTTGTGTCCTAGTTGAGGTCTTGTTGCTGGTTAGGTCATGTTAGAGTCCAGTTCGTGTGTTTTCCCCCATCCTTTCCATCAAATCTTTGTTGTTGTGACCAGTTTTGTGCACATTGTTCCCGTTTTGTCCTCTAATTCGGAGCCAATTCTTAAAACTGGTCTAGTTTTCGCATACGAACTCGGATTTCGATGTTCCATATATCAAAATCGATCAGAAAAAAAATTCAGATCCATCCATCCCCAACAATGTGGGGTTCAAAAATTTTAAATTGGTCAAAAAGTGGTCACAAGATCCTCTTTTCGTGGTCACAAGGTTTTTGTTGATTTTGAGCAAGTTTTCTAAAAATTCCACATGCCATGTCTTTCACTTTTTTAAGCTCATATTTTCTGTGGTTACTTTTTTGTGCTCCTAAGTCAAGGAAAAATATCAAAAAAAATAAAATAAAAAAGTCGAAATTTCCCAAAAAAACAACGACAGCCCAAAAAATAGAAAAAAAGAGTGGGGCAAAAGAGGATCAATATTTAGAGGAGCACATAGAGAAGACCAAAGTGAGCTGTGTTAGCATGTGCTATCTGGTTCCTTGTTTGTGTTGCTGTTTCCATCCACCATACTTGTTTTTCACACTCTTATCACCTTGCTATCCACTATACTTTTGTCACACACCTAGTACTTGCAACACTTTAGACCAGCAATGAGAACAAATACTTTGGACTATATTTCAGCATTACTTTTTGTTACTGACTTGTGTACCAGATATACATATTACTCTTTGTTTGCCTTCCAAGATCCACAAATTCTTCAGATTAGTACAAACAAAGGGCTTTGCAATCTCGGTACCACTGCCTCACAGGTATCACGAACCAGCCGCCGGTTGTACCACCCACTGCTTGCGTTGGTAAGAACTTTGTAAGAGCTTGGTAAGACGCTTCCACTTGCTGTGAAAAGTGACACCACTGCAATCACATAGTCATTTGGTAGGGATAACTTTTACCGTTTGTTCCTGTTTTTGTGTTTACAATGGCAAGACATGAACAGACTGGAGATAACAACCCTAGGGGTTTCAACGAGTGTGTCAGTCAAGAGCAGCTACAAGCTATTGTAGAGGATGCCCAAAAAAGGATGAATGAGGCCGTCAGGAAGGCCGTCACTGACGCACTCATTGAACTCAACATTGGCAACAACATGGAGAGATTGGACAAAAGAATTTCCACGCTAACCGATAAGGTTACTGAGTTGGAAACATTGGTGGCGGTCAACAACCATGACGTCTCCGGCAGAAACACCGATGGTCTCTTGCCAGAAGACACGGTGCATGATGCCGCTGGAAACATAGATCGAGCAGCCTTCCGACAAGCGAGATTACGACGACATCTTCGCTGCAACACGACAGGTATGGGTGGTGTCCACCACCATCAATTTAATAATCACCGTGTACCCGATGATCCTTATGCTAAGATTAAGTTCACAATACCATCTTTTTTAGGTCATTACGATGTTGAGGGATATCTTGATTGGGAGATGACAGTAGAACAAAAGTTTAGTGCCCACCTTGTGCCTGAGCATCATAGAGTTCGACAAGCTACTAGTGAGTTTAAGGATTTTTCCATTATTTGGTGGAATGGGCTAGCTGCACAGGATGCTTTACTTGGTACATGGGAAGAACTTAAGGTAGCTATGCGTGATCGTTTTGTTCCTCCTTCTTATCATAGAGATTTGCGTAAGAAATTGATGCGTTTAGAACAAGGAGATAAATCTGTACAGGATTACTATGGTGAGCTCCAAAAGGGATTGATGCGTTGTAGTGTTGTGGAGGGAAACGAAGATGCCATTTGTCGTTTTTATTTGGGTTTGAGGCGTGAGATTCAGGACATTGTTGATTATAAAGAATTTAACACTGTCAACCAGTTGTTTCAGTTTGCTATGCTTGCAGAAAAGGAATTGCAGGGGCGTGAATAGCAGGGCAAGAGCAAGGTTAGCACCACATACACACCACGCTCGGCACCATCTTCGGGGCTGACCAAGCCAACCACCTTTCGGCTGTCTCCACCAGCGAGCAAGCGACCAACAGCCTCTGGAGTTTCCGCTACACCTAAGGCACCTCCCGCATGACCTTTAGATTCAGGTAAAAATTCTTTGCAGGTGCCTACCAAGAGTTCCTCATTCATTGTATCGACGGGACGCACTTCGGGCATTCAGTGCCACCGCTGCCATGGCATTGGCCATGTGCAGAAGGATTGCCTAAGTCAGCGGGCATATATTGCTACAGAAGATGGTTACATCAGCACCTCTTACATTGAGGATGAAGAAGACCAAGATGCAGATGAGGAGGACGGCGAAGTCCTTGGTGACGAGGCCACGACGGCCTATAGGAGCATCATTGTATAGCGGGTGCTCAGCTCACAAGTCCAGCAACCTGAGAAGCTACAACGCCATAACTTGTTCTAGATTTTCTTCGTCATCAGCGATCGTCGCGCACGTGTCATTATTGATGGAGGTAGCTGCAATAATTTGGTGAGTTCTGATTTGGTCAAGAAGCTTGGCTTGACCACATGCCCACACCCACTTCCATACCATATTCAGTGGCTAAATGACTCAGGTAAAGCAAAGGTAACACAAACTTGCAGAGTTTTTTTTCCATTGGTTCTTATGCTGATTCTGTTGATTGTGATGTGGTACCTATGCAAGCTTGTTCACTCTTATTGGGTCGTCCTTGGGAACATGGTAATGATGCTACACACCATGGTAGAAGTAATAAATACACTTTTGTGCATAACGGAAAGAAAATTACTTTGGTACCTTTGACCCCTGCTCAAATTGTACAAGCTGATAGAGAATGCGCTGCTAGTTTGAATGATGTCCAATCTAAAAATCAGCAAGTTGCTAAATCTAAAAAGGATAAGTCTACATCTATTTCTAAGGCTGAGGGGATTAAATTGAAGGGTGGTGTTATGCTTGCAACAAAATGTGACTTTGCTGAAATTTCTGATGATGATATTTGCTATGCTTTGGTATGCAAGCGAGCTATGTTTTCGCTTGATGATATTGTTAGCTCGGTGCCTCCTGCTGTTACTAACCTTTTGCAGGAGTATGAGGACATTTTTCTAGCTGAGATACCCCCGGGGCTGCCACCTATGAGAGGGATAGAGCATCAAATCAATTTGATTCCAGGAGCAACCTTGCCCAACCGTGCTGCCTATCGAACCAATCCCGAGGAGACTAAGGAAATTCAGCGGCAAGCCCAAGATCTTTTGGACCGCGGGTATGTACGTGAAAGCCTTAGTCCTTGTGCCATTCCTATACTTTTGGTTCCTAAGAAAGATGGAAGTTGGCGTATGTGTGTTGATTGTAGAGCCATCAATAATATTACTATTCGATATCGTCATCCTATTCCTAGGCTAGATGATATGCTAGATGAGTTGTGTGGTTCTATAATTTCCACTAAGACTGACTTGCGAAGTGGCTACCACCAAATTAGAATGAAACTTGGAGATGAATGGAAAACTGCGTTTAAAACCAAATTCGGGTTGTATGAGTGGTTAGTAATGCCTTTTGGTTTGACAAATGCACCTAGCACTTTCATGCGCTTAATGAATGAGGTTTTAAGAGCTTTTATTGGAAATTTTGTGGTAGTTTACTTTGATGATATATTAATTATAGCAAGTCTTTTGATGAACATATGGATCACTTACGTGCTATTTTCAATGCTTTACGTGATGCACGTCTATTTGGTAACCATGAGAAGTGCATCTTTTGCACGGATCGAGTTTCTTTTCTTGGCTATGTTGTAACTCCACAGGGAATTGAGGTGGACAAGATGAAAATTGAAGCCATAAAAAGTTGGCCTGTTCCCCAAACCATCACACACGTGAGGAGTTTTCTTGGTCTTGCAGGATTCTACCACCGCTTCATCAAAGATTTCAGCGCCATTGCTACCCCATTGCATGAGTTGACGAAGAAAGGGGTGGTGTTTCATTGGGGAGAGGCACAAGGGGAGTCCTTTGACACTTTGAAGGACAAGCTCACACACGCACCATTGCTGCAACTTCCAAATTTTGGTAAGACTTTTGAGCTAGAATGTGATGCTAGTGGAGTTGGCATTGGTGGTGTTTTGATGCAAGATGGTAAACCTGTTGCTTACTTTAGTGAAAAATTGCGTGGTCATGTTCTTAATTATTCCACGTATGATAAAGAATTGTATGCACTTGTTCGTTCTTTAGAGACGTGGTGTCATTATTTGTGGCCTAAAGAATTTGTTATTCATTCTAATCATGAATCGCTTAAGTATCTTCGCTCTCAAAATAATCTGAATCGTAGGCATGCTAAATGGATTTAATTTATTGAATCTTTTCCTTATATTATCAAACACAAGAAAGGGAAGGATAATGTGATTGCTGATGCTTTGTCTAGAAGATATACTTTACTGTCCCAACTTGATTGTCGGATTTTTGGTCTTCAATCCATAAAAGAACAATATGCACTTGATCATGATTTTAAGGATGTGTTGCTTAATTGTAGAGAGGGACGTACATGGAATAAGTTTATGATCAATGATGGGTTTTTGTTTAGAGCTAACCGCCTATGCATTCCAGTTGGTTCCGTTCGTCTTTTGTTGTTGCAGGAGGCACATGGAGGCGGATTGATGGGACATTTTGGTGCCAAGAAGACAGAGGAGGTGCTGTCCACACACTTCTTTTGGCCAAGGATGAGGCGAGATGTAGAGCGGTACGTGGCTAGGTGCGCCACATGTCAAAAAGCTAAGTCGCGGTTGAACCCACATGGTTTGTATATGTCTCTTCCTGTTCCTTCTATTCCTTGGGCTGATATATCTATGGATTTTGTGTTGGGATTGCCAAGGACTAAGAGGGGGAGGGATATTATTTTTGTGGTAGTTGATCGTTTTTCTAAGATGGCACATTTTATTCATTGTCATAAGAGCGACAATGCTGTTCATATTGCTAACCTTTTCTTTCAAGAAATCGTTCGCTTGCATAGTATGCCTTCTACTATTGTTTCAGACTGCGATGCAAAATTCTTGAGTCATTTTTGGCGCACGTTGTGGAATAAATTGGGGACCAAGCTGCTGTTTTCTACAACATGTCATCCCCAAACTGATGGGCAAACTGAGGTTGTGAATAGAACATTGTCTACGATGTTGAGAGTAATTTTGAAGCGCAATTTGAAGATGTGAGAAGAGTGTTTGCCGCATGTGGAGTTTCCATATAACAGGGCGGAACATTCAACCACCAAGGTCAGTCCATTTTAGGTAGTGTATGGTTTTAACCCCCGTGCTCCTATTGATCTTTTGCCTTTACCTACCACTGAGAGAATACATAGTAATGCTAGAGAGCATGCTGATTTTATTCGTAAGTTGCATGAAACAACTAAAGTAAATATTGAAAGAATGAATGAAAAGTATAGAATTGCTGGAAGTAAAGGTAGAAATGAGATTAAACTTGAACCGGGTGATTTGGTTTGGTTACATTTGAGAAAAGATAGATTTCCTGAGCTGCATAAGTCTAAATTAATGCCAAGAGCAGCTAGTCCTTATAAGATTATTGAGAAAATAAATGATAATGCATACAAACTTGAGTTGCCACCCGAGTTCGGGGTTAGTCCCACCTTTAACATCACAGATTTGAAACCTTATTTGGGAGAAGAAGATGAGCTTGAGTCGAGGATGACTCCAATTCAAGAGGGGAGGATGATGAGGACATCACGTCATCAGAGGCACCCGCTGATCCTCCAACCATCATGCAAGGTACAATGACCCAGGCTCGAATGCGACAACTCAATTTAGAGGTAAGCTCGTTCTTAAGCGATCCTTTTCATACTTTTGAGAATAGACTACTACCTAATGATGTTATCTTGCTTAGGAACATTGGAGAGGGTCATGAGGGACTTAGAGGACGTGGTGGACACGAGGATGACCAGCAAGGACGTCCAACAGAAACTGGAGGCCCGATCCAACATGATTTCGAGTCTGCCTCGGCCTCTAGAACCAGTCTGCCTTAAACTGGTCACCCAGGACGCATCCGGACTCCGTTTTCGATGATCCACATATGGATGGAAATCTAATTTGATAAGGAAGCCAATCCAAGTGGTCTCAAGTCAAAATCTGTTCTAAATCAACGGTAATCGTGGTCACAAAACAGCGTCCAGAATCTGTCAGGGTGTTGCGATACCGTCTTTTGGTCCGTTGGACCATGTATCGTGTTTGGGCCCATTAGGGGCGCGTCCAGGGGTCTTGCATGACCCTAGAGTCTTCATAAACAGCCGCCGGTCCTTCATTAGGGTTTGGGTTTTACTTAGATTATTCTATCTAGAACAGTTTCACCGTTCATCGGTTTGTGAGACCCCAACTTCGAGAGTTTAATCATTCATCTGCAATTTGGTTGCATTCTTTCTTGTTCTTGCTTATGTTCTTCGTTGCGCAGGCAGGGATTAGCCTTCTTTGTGAGGTCAACCTGGTCCATGACTTGGTTGATAACCAGAGGAGCTGTGGTGCTAAGATTGCAGGGTTCGATCTTTCGATCTGAAGCCGAATCGGTGTGTCATTCTCCGCCACAACGATAGTTACCACCACCTGATGGAAGGTCAGGATCCCCGTCCCCATTAGCCATGTCCTTTGATATGGACATTCATATGACTTACACTTCCCTTGATTAGAGAGAGGAGTCCTTTCATCTTCCCCCTAGGTTTGGTGTTGGTTTCTGACTTTGGCTGTTGAGGCAAGGCACGAGAGGGAGTCGTCCTTGCCACCTAGAGAGTGAGAGTTTGGTGAGATAAGTGTGATGGGATGGGTGAATGTGTGTGGATGAGATGGGTTAAAACTTGATGAGCTATTGTAAAATATTGATGAACTTGCATAGGAAAACTACAGCCACAAATAGGCCTTTTGCTTTACCCTTGCATTCCACTTACCACAAAGCAAACACAAGGCATAGGGTGGGAGCCAGTGGCCAGTACAAATCATACTAAAAGATTTTTGGTAGGTTTTGGATTAATCTACGATGACATTGGATATTAGGAGGATTAGATAGTCTCATTCCTATGCTTAAGTTTGGTTGAGGTGATGAAGTCTACGCCCGCTGACCTTCTATGTCGACTCTGATGATTGCCTATGAAGGAGGAGCCTTCACTCGCCAACGTGCTACGTCTACTCTGATGTTGTTATGTGTGCATTTTTGCTAGTATACGTTGCACTTAGGTGTGATATCAAGTGTTGTATTACATTGTAAACTTGTAATTCTATGATGTATGAACTATGATATCGACTAAATAATGATAACATGATAGTTTGGTCTTCTTGGACTCTTACATTATGATGTAATCTATGGATTTCCCTTCGAGGAAATCGTGGATCGTTTCAGTTGGTATCAGAGCCATACTTGACCCTAGGACGAGACTCTTAGGACCAAACACTAGTATAGAAGCCAAACATCTTGCCTGATGTAGAATTGTAGGTGCTAACACTTGTTTCCTTCCTCACCTTGAGTTCTAATGCTAACTGACCTCCCCTATTGTGACCTATAGACAGAAATAATCCGTAAGCGCATGGAATTACCGTTGTAGCATTTCACTCGGGAGTATTCAGGGTATCATATTTCCATGAGGAACAGAAGTGTAAGAGTCTCTTAAGCTAGTTCACCTAATGATAACAAGAAGAAGGATAGCTCGGGCAGCGAGGTTTTCTAAGGATAGAGATCCTAAGCTAAGATAGCTTTGTCACAATATACTTACTTTGGGCACCGGAGTGCACCTGGTGTACAAGGCAACACCAGCTTGTAGCCTACGTTGAAACCAGGCATCGAGGAGTATGAAGGACAGACATGGCTGTCACCACCTGATGCCTACCCCTCAATCGTAGGGAACAAGGCAAACGAAGATAGCCTCTAGCCTAGACACCATGTCTACGCTATCGACTACTACTCTAGCATCGATCATGATTATCTATCTCTATGAGGGTCCTTTACTAGAGTATTTGTCACAAGGACGAACAACGAACCCACAAGTAAATGACGAACACGACTAACTTAAAATAGAACTCACCACTAAAGATAAACGTGAATCTTATACTCCAAGTAGTATTCAGAACATAGAGGTACAAGTGGAGAGCCGACGATTCCTGGCATTTCTTCCGCTAAGTGTACAAGGGGCCCCAAGTACACAAGTTGAGGTAGCTGACAACTCCGGTACTTCTCCACTCTTACTCACTCAGTCCCTACACTAGAACTAGCTAGAGAACTAAGATATGAATGGAGCTCTTCTCTTCTTGTCACATTGTGACTCTTGTGTTGTGTTGTGGAAGCCCAAATGGTGTGTGTGAGAGAGGGGGGTACCCCTCTACTTATACAAGAGTGAAGGTGGTGCTTCAATCTATGTTTGGCACGAAACACTGGGCTGCACCGCCTCAGCATGGTGGCATGCCATCGCCATAGCAATGAGAGGCAGTTTAATAGAACCGTCCAATTTATAAGAGCAAAAGTACAATAGCTATCACCGAAGCGATCAAACTATCATACTTGAGCCCATATAAACCCGGTAGTCCGATGAAATCACGAAAGATCTCAAACCAACCAACATACAAACCAAGATCGTACATGATTCAACATAACAAGTCACATGTTACATCATAGTTCACAAATAGTTCACAAGTATCTCACATACATCGTAGTTCACATAGTTATTACAAACTAAGTTCAAATAGCGGAAGCAAAGTAGTTTGACATCAACATCACCCTTAGTTCAAACACATGCCAGTACCATGGTCATTTCTAGCAAAAGCATAACAGAGAGGATAACTTAGGAGTACCATGCCCCATGGTTTAGTCCTCATCCACGGCAGGATGAAGGCAGTTCTGACAGTACCCATGATACATCATATCATCTACAACAAGAGGGAATAAACCCAGAGTACAAAAATGTACTCAGCTAGACTTACCCATCGTAAGCCAGAAATAATATGACACCAAGGAGTATGCAAAGCATTATCGGTGGAGTTAGCTTGACAACATTTTGCATAAAAAACTTAAGTAACATAACTTGGAGATTTTAATATCTTTAGCATCAAATTGACTACCTATTCAATTAAGCATCTCTAGATTAGTGCCTGTACTAGAGCAATCACTTGATTAAAATAAAAAGCATTAGTAACCATATCCGGTGTATTAATTGGAGCATCATCATAACCATCAAGTTCCATCAATTAATGCTACGTTGCCGCTACTCAGTCAAGTTCTCACTATCCGGGAGAGACGACAACTTGAATCGATTCCAACCAGCTGAGAACTTATTCCTAACACAAACCCATACTTCCTCCATCAGGGTCGCGTCAGGTCACCTTTGGTACAATTCAAGTACAGTCGTGGGTTCGATCAGCACCGCACCCTCAGGGATACTACCAGTCTGCTTGGAAGTTTAGGCCTAGCCTACCCTTGGACTCATGCCACAGGCTCCCCGCACATCCTTACTTCCTCTAGTGTGCACACTTTCACTTACCGGGTCATGGCCTGAGTTGAGCTACTCAGCTTCACGGTCTGAATGACTTATCCGGCCAACTAAGTGCTAGGCATGCATTAAACTTGACATGAGGACGTACAGTGAATCGGTCCTTAACTAACAAAAATGGGGATAAAGAGGCAGCAAGACCTCCATGCCTTGTTGCTTCTCTATTATAATCCCGCTCGGTCTCCTTTTTATTCATCAACATATGGTTATTTCCACGATAGCAATTATAGCCCACCGTGATCATATATCTACCTATATCTTGTAGGTGACAGGTAATCACCCAACTTCTACAAGACTAAGCATGGCTAAGTATATATTCGATCCTGGACCTACAAAGGATTCAAGATATATTTGTCTAGACAAGGAAAGTATATGCAGCAAGTGGTTCCAATCAACCCCTAGTACTTAATGCATCAACATAAAAGGACACAAGTTGATATTTAGAAAACATAGGAGGCTAAGAATGCTCTGGGGCTTGCCTTTCAGAAATGAGGAAGGTTGGTGGTCAGGACACTCAGGAAGATCTTCCATGTTGACTCATCCTTCCGCCTGAACCTCCTACTCCGGGGCTGCCTGTTGCTCCTCTTGACGCTCGGGTTCGAACATTAGTAGCGTCACTCCTTCCGGGGAACCTATTGCATGCATATGCACAAATGAGTATCATGAATGCATAAGAGATGAGATGACATGATGAAGTATATATGCATGAGCATGGTTAACAGAAGATGTATGATAAGTTTAATATTCGTTGACCAAGTAGATGTATAACTTTCTTCTAGTTGATCTTTACTGAGTAGGTACATATCTCTTCTATAGTACAAGAAACATACACTCACCAAGTTCTAGTAACCTAAGGTAAAGTTGTTCATCATCAGTAAGAGGCTTAGAACCTGCAGCTAACAACTAATCTCAATTAGCCTAAGCATCTATACAAGCATCACATAAGACAAACAATTACAATTTTACTTAGTCATTTCCTGGACTGTAAACAACAGCTACTTAGTTTGGCCATATCTGGAGTTCTACTCAACAAAATACTATGATCTTGGACTTTCTGGAAAGCTTATAAAACTACCTACAACTTTATTATAGTCACCTCAAGATGATTCAATGGCTATCAAGGTGAAACAAAGCAATTTCTCAGATCTGTCCAGAAATTCTAGAGAATAAGCATTTCTGGAGACCAACTTCCAATATCTATAACTCTCAAACCATTTAGCCTATTGTCATGAAAATTTTACACAAGCAAGATAAGTTAGTTATATACAACTTTGTTATTTACAAGATTCACATCAAACATCATTTTCCCCATGCAATTTACTTAACAACAGAAACTGTCCAAAACAGTCACTATAATTGAATTATAGAGCAATTAATATTTCACTGCATACAAGTAATCAAATCTGGGCACAACCAATGGTACCAACAGTTCATAGACATCATATACACCTTAGAAAACATAATGGTCAAGCCCAAATAAATTATTTAAATGAATTTATTAATTTATTTGGACACTAAGGTGAAATAAGGAACATATATCAAAAGTGCACAGTAAATTCTAAGACAATTACAGTAGCCTACATATGACCCCAAAAGTCTATTATACAAATTTCATGCCATTGACAATTTGCATAGGCTTATTTTAGCAAAAATAGTTTAGCCTAGTGAAAAGTGTCAAACAATAGATTTCATATTTTTCTTACTTTCATCCTAGCACAATAACACTGTGTAAAAATTTGCATGATCATAAGTTATGTATTTTTACCCCATTTATTTTCACTAAAAACTGACAATTAATCAAGGTTAAATAGGAAGACCATATTCCAAGTATACTTACTGTAGGTTTAGCATTTTTCCTAGCTGTAGCATGTCAACACAAGACCGGTAAAATTGGAATGACAATTTTTGCACTTCGCTAGCTCAAGATATGCATTTTACAAGATGGAAACAAATTTAAAAGCACTTATCTAGCTCAATTTCATTCCCCGAGAAAAATATCCCAAACAGTAGGTTTCATATTTGTATCAAATAGTACACTTCATAAAGAATACAACAAAATTTGGATCACTCAATTTAGACACTCCTAGCCCTATATATGAATTTTTGAAGTTTGCTATAAAATCTAGAATAATAAATAAAGAAAATTGAATTTCAAATCGAGCTCAACTGCTAGGTACACCCAGTCTAGTGCACCCACTACGACTGACAGCGGGGGCCCATAGGTCAATGGGTCCCACTCATCAGTGACACAGAAGCAGAGGACGGCGTTGATCGGCCGGAGCTCGCCGACAGACCGACGGTAGCGTCTTCACCATCGTGACCTACTCAACATCCCGTGTCGACTGGTGCCCTTGGTTGGCTTAGCGGTTCGCCGGAGCTATCTCACCGGCGAGCATGGCGGCTCGACGGCGGTGCGCGGTGGTGGACTTGCCATCTCCGGCGACGACACGGCCAGGTAAGCATGGCTACGGTTTGCACGGACTCTAGCAGAGCTCTCTGGTTAGGTCTAAGCCATGGTGGAGCGGTGGTGAGGTCCGGCAGCGTGTGCGGAGCTAGGCGGCGCCCTATGTATGACGACGGTGCTTACCGTTCCGGCGAGGGGGCTATTGGTGACCTACCTCCATCATAGGCTATGGATTTAGAGCTCAAGGAGACTCAATAATAGGCACCAGAGGGGACTAAGGGTGACCGGTTGGGGTTGGCCACGACGAACACATGCTTGCGGCCATGGCAGGCGCGCATGGTGCGGGTGTGTGTTCCATCACCGACGAAGCGGTAGCGGTTAAATGGACGGTGGCTCTAGCTTCTAGGACCTATGGTGAAGACCGGATGAGGGAGAGAGAGAGAGCGGAGATGCACGGGTTGTGGCTGGCCACAGGTGAGCTTGTGCTCGGCGACGCACTGCGGCCATGGCAGCGACGGCGGCACGACAATGTGGCCTTACCGGTGCTCATCTAGTGGTGCTAGCTGCTCGAGAAGGTGGAGAAAGTGATGGCCGAGCGTTGTGCGCAATTACAGACAATGGCGCTACGGTGGCAGCGAGCGAGCATGGCAGAGGTCGGCGGCAATGGCGATGGTGCTCGGTTTCGCTCAGGCGCGGTGAGAGCGAGAGCGAGAGCGAGAGAGTGAGCGTGAGTGAGAGAGAGCAGCGGCGTCGCCCAGGTTTGCTACCCGTCCCGGCCTAACACGCGGGCCCGACGCCGGTGGATGGCCTCAACATGGTGGCCACGGCCTGACATCGGTCGTTCACAACGTGCACGCACGGCGCCGGTTCAGACACCACTGAACCCAACTAACGAAGCAAGTTCAAGCGATCAGTCCTCTAATTCGTGGCGATTTAGTAAAAACTTCCTTAATAAAATTTGTAGAGCTACATGTGAACTCCAACTTTGCTTCTATGGGTTTGGTCTAGATCGCCATGGTTTTCAAACTACAATGCGTCAAAGAGGAGTAGGATGAAACTAAAAGTCATTCCAAGACTTAGAAAATTTCTAAGTCCTAAAACAGTATTTTCTTGCTACTTGTGAGCTATTTTTGAGCATGCTATGCATTGAATTAGGTCTTGGCCCAAAAATTAAAGTTGTTACTCTAGTCAAGGACTACAACTTTGCATAAGGGTGCACTGCCATCCAAGCAATGTAAAACATAGTTCAACTTTGGTCAAACTAGTAACTTGAAAATTGGGTTTTCTAGAATAACTATGACTTGGGGGCTGTTTTGGTCCATGTCATGAATACCAAACTTCTTCCATGTACCATCCTAAGTGTGTCTAAGGTGTTTTAGTTATCAACATCAACCACTTGCATTAACAAGCATGACCATAAAGCATACACACGTTGCAACTTAGAATAACAAAGGTATGTTTCATATGTTTATGCTCATATATGAATGAATGATGCTTATGCTCATGCAATGTAAGTGCAAAAGTGCAAGCCTAACACCTAGGGTGTTACAACCCCTCCCCCTTATAGAAATCTCGTCCTGAGATTCAAAAGACCTACAATTTTTCATAAAAGGCAAGATTATTCAAAGGAGTTCCCACATAGCATCTTGCTCACTATGATTATTCCATATCACTTTGTGACACGTGATCACACGGTTTTGAGTTACTCTATCCTTGCTATCTATGATTTGCACCGGTTTCTCTTCATAGGCTAGATCTAATTTTAACTTGATATCTCTAACCTCCACTCTTTCTTCTGGAACACGTAAGTATTTCTTTAATTGGGATACATGAAAAACGTTGAAGATAGCCCTCAATTCTGGAGGTAACTGGATCTTATAGGCTACTCTTCTGCTTTTCTCAATGATTGGATATGGACCTACATATCTAGGTGCAAGCTTTGTTTTCACACCAAACCATTGTACCTTTTTCATTAGTGACACTTTTAGGTATACATAATCACCTACTTCAAATTAAATGGGTCTTCTTCTCTTGTCCGCATAACTCTTCTGCCTGGATTGAGTGGCTTCTATATGTTGTTGAATAATATGCACCTGCTCTTCAGCCTCTTTGACAAAATCAATACCATAGTATCTCCTTTCTCCAGGTTCAACCCAATTCAAAGGAGTTCTATATTTACGGCCATACAAAGCATCAAAAGGAGCCATCTTAATGCTCTCTTGATGACTATTGTTGTAGGAAAACTCTGCTAAAGGCAGCCACTTTTCACATGAACCCTTTGAAGAGATGACACAAGCTCTCAACATATCTTCCAATATTTGATTTGCACTTTCAATTTGCCCAGAGGTCTGAGGGTGATAGGCAGAACTTCTGACTAAGTTGGTGCCTAACATCTTGTGCAAATGTTCCCAAAAATGAGCAGTGAACTAAGGCCCTCTGTCAGACACAATGGTTCTTGGCACACGATGTAGATGTACTATGTGGGAGAAATACAACTCAACATACTCATGTGGTCGGTAGTTGGTTCTGACTAGAATGAAATTTGTAGACTTAGTTAGCTGATCCACAATCACCCATATGGAATCAAAATTCTTATGAGTAGGTGGAAGTCCAACAATAAAATCCATGCTAACTTCTTCCCACTTCCATCCTAGAACAGACAGTGGTTGAAGCAGTCCAGCAGGTTTCAAATGAACAGCCTTGACTCAGCAACAATTATCACATTTAGCAACATAAGCTGCAATTTCCTTCTTCATTTTGGTCCACCAAAAATGGGTCTTCAAATCCTGATACATTTTACTACTACCCAGATGAATGGACAATTTAGAAGAGTGAGCCTCACCTAAGATCTGGTTTCTAAGTTCCTTATCCTTTGGCACTACCAGTTTATCTTTAAACCATAGAACACCGTTCTCATCTATCCTGAAATACTTAGTCTCTTGCTCTTTCATGTTTCTTTTGATGTGGAACACACCCAAATCAATCTTCTAAAGCTCGATGATCTTGCTCTCAAGAGAACAACTGATCATAATATTGTGCAGCATAGCAGGATGTAACAAATTGAAGCCATCTTCTAACAGAGATTTGCAGTGATACTTTCTGCTTAAAGTGTCTGCAACAACATTCGCTTTGCTAGGATGATAATGTACTTCTAAATTGTAATCTTTGATCAATTCTAGCCATCTTCTCTGTCTCATATTCAATTCGGGTTGAGTGAAGATATACTTAAGACTCTTCTGATCTGTGTAAATATGACACACATTGCCAAGCAAATAGTGTCTCCAAATCTTCAATGCATGGACAACCGCTGCTAATTCTAAGTCATGGGTTGGGTAATTGACTTCATGCTTTCTCAGCTGACTTGAGGCATAAGCAATGACTCAACCTTCCTGCATAAGAACACATCCTAAACTAGTACCTAATGCATCACAAAACACATCAAAAGGTTTCTCGATATCAGGTTGTGCCAAAACGGGAGCTAAAGTCAGCATAGTTCGTAAAGTGTGAAAAGCAGCTTCACACTCTGGAGTCCACACAAACTTCTCATTTTTCTGAAGCAATCTTGTCATTGGCTTGGTGATTTTGGAGAAGTCTAGAATGAACTGACGGTAGTAACCTACTAAACCAAGAAAACTCCAAACTTCATGAACTGAAGTCGGGGCCTTCCAATCTGTAACTTCTTGCACCTTAGAGGGGTCTACAGAGATCCCATTTTATGACAGCACATGCGCTAGAAAAGGTATCTTCTAAAGCCAAAATTCACACTTGCTAAATGTAGCATACAACTTATGTTCTCTTAGCCTGGTAGAACAACTCTTAGGTGCTCTACGTGATCCTCCTTGTTTTCTGAATAGATCAGAATGTCATCAATGAACACAACCACGAACTTATCTAGCTCGGGCATGAACACCGAATTCATTAGATACATGAAATATGCAGGAGCATTTGTTAGCCCAAAGGACATGACCAAATACTCATACAGGCCATACCTAGTGGAAAAGCAGTCTTAGGTATATCTTTTGGCCTTATTTTAATCTGATGGTAACTAGATCTCAAATCGATCTTGGAGAACACCTTAGCCCTTGACAACTGATCAAACAAGATATCAATTCGAGGCAAAGGATACTTGTTCTTGACCGTTATGGTATTAAGTGGTAGTAGTCCACACACATCCATAAGGATTGGTCTTTCTTCTTCACAAATAAGGCGGGACAACCCCACAGAGATGAGCTAGGTCGAATGAGACCTTTCTCTAAAAGCTATTGCAATTGAACCTTAAGCTTGGCTAGCTCATTTGGTGGCATTTTATATGGCCTCCGAGAGATAGGTGCTATACCCGGTAATAACTCAATCTTAAACTCTACATCCCTGTTGGGTGGCAACTCAGGCAATTCATTTGGAAACACATCTAGAAACTCACATACCACTGGAATATCAAGGAGGATCGTGGTCTGAATAGCACATGCTAAGTTTTGGAGATAAAAACTCCTAGGAAGTGGCACTAGGAAAGCATTGTTACTCTGGGGTTCCATCAGCATTATGGTTCTAGTCGAAGTGTCAATGAGAACTCTATGGCCACTCATCCATTTCATACCCAAGATTACATCTATCCCCAACCCCGACAATACTACAAGATCTGAGGTATACTCTCAGTTGCTTATTGAGATGCGCACATCTCTGACTATTTGGTTGGTAGAGATATTATTTCTGGCTGCACTTATGCAATAGCCTCCCTTATCTACTGTAACTACCCCTTGATCATGCTTGGATGCAAATGTTTGACTCATAAATGAATGTGAAGCTCTAAAATCAAACAAAACAACTGTGGGGTGTTGGTTCACAAGAAACGTACCCGTAGTAACAACTTCACCTGAAGGGATCTCTTCTAGGGTGGTATAGTGCACGTGTCCCTATCGTGCATTTAGATTAACCTGCTTCTGATTGTTGTTCTTTTTGGGATTGGGGCAATTTATTGTCCAATGGCCAGGCTTGTTGCAGTTCTAGCATGGCATGTTGCTAGGTGGAATGCTGGAGCTTCCTTGTCCTGTGCTACCCTTTGGTAGGGCAACAGAAATGGCCTTGTGATACACTTTCTAGGTCTGACTAGTCTGTACCTTCTTCTGAGATGGTCTATACTTTGGAGCAGGTGGGCGGAATTGAGGTCTCGTAGCAATAGGAGCTTTTGACTAAGATGCACCTGCTTCATAAGCTTTCTTACGACTCTTAGATGCTAAATAGATGTTGTTCTGATTCTCCTGAGTTAAGCATCACTAACAATCTCATTGAAAGTGGCACACTTGCTGTTAGATAGAGTCTTCATCAGCTTTGGACTAAGCCCCCTATTGAAACTAGCAATCTTCTTTGCATCAGTGTCAACAAACTCTGTGGCATACCTTAACAAATTATTAAAGGCATGCAGATACTCAGTAAGGCTCTTGGTATCTTGTGTCAGCTTCATGAATTATGTATTCTTCATGATCATAAGACCCGGGGGAATATAATGTCCCCTAAATGTAGCCTTAAATTGGTTCTAGGTAATTTGAGCATTCTCAGGAAAAGTGGATCGATGATGACTCCACCAGATGCCTACAGGCCCTATAGCTAGTGTGATGCGTACTCTACCTTAATGTACTCTGTAACCCTTAAGATATGGAACTTTTGTTCAATTGTATTTAGCCATTCATCTGCATGCAATGGCTCCTCTGCTTCCTTAAAGATAGGAGGCTTGGTGTCAAGATAGTCCTTAAAATTGCTGAACTGGTTAGGTTCAGGCCCTTGGCGTTGGTCCCTTCCTCGTACATGGCCAGCATTCTGTGCAAGACCGCGCAGCACTTCTCCCATGGAACGTTGGGTTTCCATGAGCTGGGTCATCATCTCCGCTGGCGTGGGATGCGGTGGTGGTGGGAGGTCCTCATTGTCATTGCCACGGGAACCACTACCACCCGCATCATCTCCACCAGCTCCCCTATGAGTGCGTGGCATTTGTAGAATTGCAACCACAAGTAATTATTAATGATGTCAGAAAAATTATAGAAGAATTATATAATTATGCCAAACTAAATTTCTTGGAGAGAATTTACATTCATATAATAAAACAGAGGCATAATAATTCATTTCCACAACACAACATCTTGAATTATATTACTTAGCGATCACACAATGCATTCCCTTACATGCCAAATACTTGCCAGCACACAAACTAGACATTTATTAAGGTTCAACAACGACATGGATTAAACATGCAAGGTTCCAAGATTACATCAAAGGAGTACATCATGAGATCGAAACCTAAATTATGGGTTCATTACATAAAGGATCGAAGATAGAGAGCTAGCGCATCTAGCTAGGTACTATAGCTAAGCTATGCCTCGAGAGTGGTCGCTGTCGATGTCGGACACATCATCACAATGGTTGTCCTCAAAAGGCTTGGGTTCACCATGCCATCGTCCTTAGCAATCAACACATTGGGATCTTCTTCCACTACTGGAGCTAGAGGAAGAATTGGGTTCACCATGTTGTTGAGACGATGAACATCCAGCTGAAGCTCCTCAATCTGGCATATGAGTTCCTGCTCTATGTGATCAAACTCTATTGCCTGCCTAGCAGCCTAAAACATAGTCTAGATTCTAGCTACCTCCCTAGCCTCAGCAAGGCGAATGACCTCATCCCTCTTAGCATGGACGTCCTATATCTCTGCCCTAGCTACATCTCTTTCTACAACGGCATTCACCAACTGAACCCGACGAGCTTCAAAAGCTATAATAGCATTATTAGTTTCCCACTAAGCCTCTCTAGCTTCCCTCCGATGCCTGCGCACACACCTTCGCAGCTGGCATTGTGCGGCCTATGCTTGCTGGAGCTCTAGCATGCAGCTGACGTAGCTGTATTGGCGGGAGTAGAACATCTTCAGGACAACAAACATAGCGCTCATAGCAGCACTAGACCTCTCTGCTCGCTCATCACAGTCTCTCACTAGTGCATTGTCGCCCAGCTACATCCAAGCAGTCATCGATGGATCCACCCGGGGAAAGGTTCTGGCTGGACCATTGACGAGCTCATCACCAAACTCTTGACAGATCTCACTCAGTGCCTCCAAAGCTACCACTTGGGCACCTTCCCCAAGGAGATTACCCATCTGACTCAATACTCCAACCTTGCCACTGTGGATTGTCTGCATAGGCTGGAATGGTCACCCGCACATCAGACCACTGTTGTCCCTTAGTTGCCACTTCCCTCTAGAAGTCAGCGGGGTTGCTCAGCGTACCCAACTAAGTTTAGCACCCTTGATAGCAAGGTAGGAGTGCCAAACACAGCTAGGAACGTGTCACTATGAGGTGGGGCTCCTGGTGCTACCATCTGTATCAAAGTGTGCAACTCTTGTGTGAGGATATAATACGTGAGAAGAAATTTTAATGAATGGGGTAAGCAATTATAAGGGAGGGTGGAATGCAAAATGTAAATGCATGAGTGAACATGATGCATGCACATTCCATACATCCTCATGAATCTTAGAAAAAATTTAAAATTCTAACGACATACACGGTGGCATACATACGTTCTCTCAATATACGTAACTAATCGGGCTACACGTTTCGTTGTTAGTGTACCTGCACAAGAATTTCATTTTAGCCCAACCCGACAATGATATATGCCAAAATGTAAATCTAGGCTCTAGGTCAACTAAATACTTCTATATATATACCCATACATATACTTCCGTATCAAAGCTAGCCAAAGGTAAATATGTGCCATTTATACATATAAATATGCATCAACAGTCGTATCAAAGCTAACCCACAATTAAATACCTTATTATATATATGGGACATGTATATACTGTAGTACCAAAGCTACCTCTCCCCTTAGACTGCATGCTCACCCTTGTGGTCTTGCCACTATTACCTTGGGCGTAGAAGCAATTGATCCATACATTACCACTCAAGTGAATGGCATCCATACAATAGCACGCCGTATGGATGACGAAAGTAAAACCCCCCATGTTAGTACTTATTTAGTGACCTGATAGTCCTTAACTGGGCATAAAGGATATGACCACTGGCACACTCTAAATTTATAATTCAGATTTTAACACACCTATATATATATCTATAAGTTGTCAAACTAATTTTATAAAACAAAACCTTTGTTTTAAATACCCATATGACAAGTTTAGTGTTGAACCTTGCTCCGATGCCAGCTATAACAGAACCGTCCAATTTATAAGAGTACAAGTACAATAGCAATCACCGAAGTGATCAAACTATCATACTTGAGCCCATATAAACCCGGTAGTCCGATTAAATCATGAAGGATCTCAAACCAACCAATACACAAACCAAGATCGTACATGATTCAACATAACAAGTCACATGTTACATCATAGTTCACAAATATCTCACATACATCGGAGTTCACATAGTTATTATAAACCAAGTTCAAATAGCGGAAGCAAAGTAGTCTGACATCAACATCACCCTTAGTTTAAATACATGCCAGTACCACGGTCATTTCCAGCAAAAGCATAATAGAGAGGATAACTTAGGAGTACCATGCCCCATGGTTTAGTCCTCATTCACGGTAGGATGAAGGTAGTTCTGATAGTACCCATGATACATCATATCACCTGCAACAAGAGGGAATAAACCCTGAGTATAAGAATGTACTCAGCTGGACTTACCCATCGTACACCAGAAATAATATGACACCAAGGAGTATGCAAAGCTTTATCGATGGAGTTAGCTTGACAACATTTTGCATAAAAGCTTAAGTAACATGACTTGGAGATTTCATATCTTTAGCATCAAATTGACTACCTATTCAATTAAGCTTCTCTAGATTAGCACATGTACTAGAGCAATCACTTGATTAAACTAACAAGTATTAGTAACCATATTTGGTGTATTAATTTGCGCATCATCATAACTGTTTACACTAAAATTTGGAAGGAGAGTCGCAGGGACTCGAAAGCCCCCAAGATCATGTCATCAAGGAATCAATTGCGTGCAGATTGGAATCAGTTGATTCGAATGCAACACTAAAATTAGCTTTCTTCAGATAGCGCCAGCGGATAACGACAAAGGCTACGATCGGTGCTAGGACGAAACATGTTGGACTCTACAAAAAGGGAAACATTAGAGTCCAAGTTATCTTAAATTAGGAATGTTTTCTCTAGGGTCAAAAATTGTGATGAGTCGTGCTTAGACAGGAGTCATGCGTAGGTCCCGGGTATAAATATCGAAGCCCGACTATTGTAAGAGACACACAATCAATCAAATACCAGTTATTTACTTTTTTCTGCTCCGGCCACCCCTTAGGAGTAGGAGTAGAGTAGATTTCGGCGAGTTCTTCAGCAAGTATGGCTGCATCGATCCGATCGACCTCCACTGCTTGTCTGTAAGTACCGTCATGGCTTATACCTCTGTTCGTACGGCTGCATCAATTCGATCGACCTCTACTGTGACTCTGGTATGAGTTAGTTATCGACTCTTGTCTAGTTCAAGTATGGCTGCATCGATCCGGTCAACCTCCACTGCTCGAACTAGATTAAGGTCAACTTATTAGCTCTATCTAAGGGTGGCGTTCCTTCGGATAGATTCATTAAATTACTGATATTGCTTATTGCTTCCATTATTTATTTAGTTACAGCAATATCACTTCGCCTAATTGGGATTGATCTAGATCGACCTTATATCTTTTTTAACCTATCATTTATTAATCTAAACTGACTTAATCTGCACTTTAAACGATGAGTTATGTTTTATCGGCTGTTTTACATCAATCTTGATCATGCATAGCATGTGGTTAAGGCATGTTTGATCTTGAGTAGATCTATTGGCTAGCGAAAATTATTCCATGGCCCGTTATCATGGCCTATGTGATTCTCCCTCACACCCCACTATTAGCGCCATGGAGTGGGGATCATTATTTAGTAGATCTATTCATGAGAGGGCATGACCTTAACTGTGTGTTATGCCTGAATCGGTTGTTTTAGCCAATATCGAGCGTTTTGATGAACAGTTCGCATCACGAGATCATTGAAGTAGCGATAGGTTGAAAGATATGTTAGCCCCATGATCTTATTATTGTATTACGGCCTGCATGATTCTGCCTCATGCCCCACTTATATTAGTAATAAGTTAGGGTCGTCGAGTCTATTGTTGTTTCTACGGCGTGCATGATTCTGCCTCATGCCCCACTGGTCATAGCGATAGATAAGATCTAATATGTTCATTATATTTATCTCTATTAAATGGTTGAATGATGATGAACTATTTCTTTCATATAAAGGGGTTCGGTTACTTGCAATTATTGGCTTAGCATGAACTAATTACTGTTGATATCTTTTTGCCAATGACCAATATTTGTCTAAACAATGATATTCATGCAGAATGATAACCGATTCTTCTTACACAACCCCAAGAGCTTTAATGATTTATTCTTATGAATATGCCAGAATCGACTATTTAGTCGATCGCCTTTCATATCGGCTCTTAGAGCCGCACATTTGGGACTGTCTGGCAACACCGGCACGTTCCGCCTAAAATTAATGCTAAACTTTCTCTCCTTGTCAATTGTAGGGTCAAATTGACTGGCACGTCTCGGGAGGAGTGCGCAGGATCGACCATTGCTTTGCTGAAGCTAGGTGGATCTCTAGCTCCATCTAGCGGACCCTTTCGGCTTGCTCGTGTGTCCTCAGCACGGGACAAAAATTCCGTGTCGACACACGTTTCTGGCACGCCCGGTGGGACCCCACAATCGTCATGGCGGTTCACAACAACAATGACATCCTTATGCTGCATTATGAAGATCTACCTAATGGGGATAAGGGTACCATCAGCAAAGCTATAGAAGAGTTTCAGAACAAGTGTTTGTTGTCCTACACCAAAACACGTGACAACATAATTGTTCAGAAATTTCCACTACCAAGAGTTCTATTACACGGGTAGATGGATACAACTGAAGATGAAGACAGGCATTTCTTTATGGAAGTTGTAGACAAATCTGTTCGAGATGCCATATCAAGCCATAACGAAGCTTTCTTAGACATATTCCACAATGCCATGAGAGAGCCGATTCACGGGTTTCCAGTTGGTCAAGGTGGGTCGGCTTATTACAACATTCCAGATCCGTCGACCCAAGGGACTAATCAAGTCGGTACCAGCCATCAAGAAGCAGCACCAGCTGGTAATGGTGATGTCCAGGCAGTTTAGGGTTCATCTGAACAAACTCAAGGAACTACTGCAAATCAGATACAGTACAATATTGGACCGTTAGTACAACATGTGCAACAGCCAGCGGGGCAAAGTTAGAACCAGGTGATCAATTTTAGCACATCAGGCCACATACCGTCGTCGGCTCAAAAAATAGCACCATCAATTCAAAGAATCCGTAGAGATATAGATCCTTATGTCTACAATCAGAGAATTCAAGCAGCAAGCCAGCAAAGGACCCATCAGATCGAGATTCCACAAGGGTATCACTATGGCATAGATTATAACACCCTTCACATGATGCCAAATCCAGGATATCATGGCACACAGGATTTCAATCCATAGATGGGTCAGCAGGTGCAGAGAAATCCAAATTCAAATACTGATGAGTTGCCGCTGAGGGTGACCGAGATGATGAAAAATTAGTTCGGTCTGAAGCCAAAAGGGCTGACCTTTTTGTATAAACGCCCATATCTAGAATGATATGATTTGGTCGCTCTTCCCACAAATTACAGGCTCCCAGAGTTTGCTAAGTTCACTGGCCAAGACAGTATAAGCATGATAGAGCATGTCAGTCGGTATCTTACACAATTGGGCGAAGCATCAGTTGAGGATGCCCATCGAGTTCGTTTCTTCTCCTTATCCCTATCAGGGCCGGCCTTCACTTGGTTTTCATCATTACCAGTCAATTCAATTGCTAATTGGGCTGACCTAGAGAAGAAGTTTCATACATATTTTTACACTGGGACCAGAGAAAAGAAGATAATCGATCTGACAACTATAAGACAGAAGACTAATGAATCGGACACTGAATTTCTTCAGAGGTTTCGAGAAACCAGGAACTTGTGCTTCTCCTTAAACTTGGCTGATGATCAACTAGCTGCTTTAGCTATTCAAGGAATGCTGCCAATGTGGAAAGAAAAGCTGCTGGGACAAGAATTTAACAACTTGGGTCAATTGGCTCAACGAGTGGCAGTGCTCAATAGCCAATTCCAGAGTATGCGCAGAGATACCCAATTTTAGAAAAGTACCACAGTAGCTGAAGCTTATGATCCATACTCTGTCGATGACGGCTATGAAGATGAAGAAGAAGAGGTTGCTGCGGCTGAATGGAATTGGGGCAAGAAGACAGTAATGGTGCCAAATCTATGGAGAAGAGGAGTCGAGGAGAGCTATGACTTTGATGTCACCAAATCAGATAAGCTCTTCGGTTTCTTGCTTAAGAAAGGGCAGATCTAGTTGCCTGATGGTCATGTCATGTTGCCCCCTGATCAGTTGAAGAATAAGAAGTTCTACAAGTTCCATAATGCTACTTCTCATTCCATCAACGAATGCAGAATTTTCCGGCAGCATATACAGAGGGCTATTCAGCAGGGGAGGCTCAAATTTGATACGTCTCGGAAAATAAAAGTCAATGATAATCCTTTCCTAGGAGATCAGAATATGGTTGATGCTAGACTGATCAAAGGAAAAGCTAAGGTCCTAACATCGACCAAATCAAAAGAAGCTAGAACAGTTGACCCCAAGATGCAAATGTCAGCTGATGAGTACAGAGAGCTTAGAAGACGTCACGCCAAGCAAAAGAGCTGATATGAGCAGGGGGAGACGTCAAAAGATGGGGCAACAAAGCTGTGAGTTACATCTCGGATCCTGTTGAATAAGTGGCAGCGGCAGAAGAAAAAGGATTATTAGCGTCGATTAAAGGATCAAGCATACCAGCATCAACTGAAAGAAGAGAGGTATGAAAGGAAACAAGCCAAATTACATTGGAATTGTCCTTTCTTCAGACATTGCTAGAATGAAGGTTTGAAGTTGCCTACCAGGCATGACTGTCCAAAATGCAGCAATCAATATTGGGAGTTTAGGCAGTCTCAAACCAACCGCCGGTCTATCCATGCTCAAGATGCATATCATCATAATAACATGGATCGGTGCTTAAAAAATAAAAGTGTTCATAATCGGCTAGGAAAAAGAGTTGTTGACTAGGACTGGGTTGATTATAAAGAAGAAGGCAACGGAAGAAAATATGTTTGGCAGGAAGGCCAATGATATCTAGGAAGTTTAACAAGAAGCCAGAAGAGAAGGGTGCAATGCCTAAGGAATAAAGAGATGGAACAGGCTCAGGCATCTGGTAAATCTCAAGTGTGACATACTAAGCAAACAGCCGATAGAAAGCAACCATCGGCTAATATCCAAATGGCTTTTCTGTTGCCATCAGAATTCAGAGCTCCAGCAAATGAAGAAGTTTATTCGAATTTTGATGAATCAGAGTATGAGGAGATAGTTGCCAAGTTAACGGTTGTACAACAAGCAATATTTGATAAACTAGTCAAGCATCGGCACTTAAAAGCTTTATATATGAAAGGTCTTGTTGATGGGAAGCTGATGAACAAGATGTTAGCAGACAGAGGTGCTTCTATCAATCTTATGCCCTACACCACTTTTCATAAGCTTGGCAAAGGACTAGGAGATCTGATGGAGACTGACATGATGCTTGAGGACTTTGGAGGGAATACGTCTAAGACCCAGGGGGCAATAAACGTCGAACTAACAATCGGGAGCAAGACTCTGCTCACCACATTCTTCATCATCGATGGGAAAGGGTCATACAGTTTGCTCCTCGGTCGTGATTGGATTCATGTGAACTGCTGTATACCATTGACCATGCATTAGTGTTTGATTCAATGGCATGGAGATGATGTCGAACTGGTTCGCGCTGATGAGTCCATGAGCATCGTGACAGTCGATACAATCTTTTGGATACTAGGAGACTTCGAATGTTTTTCTAGCAAGTCATGGGAAGGAGGCTTCATTAAGATTAGCAATGAAAGCCGACAGCCGATGCAAGCGATTGGCTCTGAGAGTTTGTTTTAGCAAAAGTCATGGCTTCACGTTGGCTATTGGATTAAGGAAAAATAAGCATTAGTCCTGGAGATGGGTTTAGGCCGACGTATGAATGCTAAATTGGAATTCTAAGTACAGATCAGAATTAATAGATTTCTTAAAGGAGTTTTGTTTCGCTTAATGGATACTTGACCTGGGTTGATCAATCATCTAACCTTTAGTATGAAAAGTTCTGCGACAAGATATTTAAAGGGATGTTATCCTAACATCTGATCAACACTTGATAGCCAATTTGTTCTCAGCTCTAATAGCCGGTACCAGGAGGGTATTGCCTCTAGTTCAAAAAATGAAAATCTTCAAAGACAATAAAAGCCGATACGATATGTATCGCCTATGGAGCAAAAACAAAAAAGCAAACACAGTCATACACAAGGGCATTGCACTGAGGCGCATTCATGAAAGAGGAGTCTTTGTTCATTGGTTTCCCCTAAGTACAATCTAGTCGAAGACTTTGTTCACCACATCCTGAGCAGATGTGATGTCCACGATGGCCTCCGCCGCTATGGTGAATTCTTCTATCAAGTCTTTATGTCCCTCAGGGCCATCGTCGATCGGGAAGCCAACCTCCATGGCATGGAGGTCATGCCCGGTCTGGACCAGCGCCGCAGTTAGCGCCATCGATGTGCCGTGACGAACGCTGTGGAGGGCAATCTCCTGAACACGGGCCGGGATGTCTTAGAGATGAGCATCAATGAGGGAACCCTGAGCATTGACGGCGTCCGCGGCCGCATTCGCCGCCAGTTGGAGAGACTCCAACTGCACCATTTGAGCTGGCGATTATAGAAGACTATTAAGACAAAGGTAGTGGAAACCAGAATAGAAACGTTCATGGAACTCATCTTACCTGCTACCGTAGTGTCAGACTCAGCCAGCCGCGCTCGAACGGCGCTGGCCTCCTCCTCAGCCGCATTAAGGGCCGCTTGGAAGACCCCTAGACAAATCTCAAGCTGGCCGTTGTTCCGAATCACCTCAGAATAGTTGTCCTTGGCCGCCCTCCATTCTCGGAAGAAGCGCCGGGCATCATCGCCGTTATACGAGTTGGAAGAATCCAATGAGGAAGCTGGCACGGAAGATGCAGTATCGGCGGGTTTGCTGGTCCTAGGGAAAGGATGAAGGCTGTCATTCACAACGAACCTATAGCCAAGTCAGAGCAGATCATCATCATGAACAGAGGTTGCCAATCTCACCTCATGCATCGGAGATGTCGGTTCATCGGCATGTCCTCTTCCAGGGTCTCCTCCGCCGCGCGCTTGCCTTGGTTGTCCTCGCCGACCATGAGAGATGATTGGATCTATGGAAGGAAGGAAGAAAACTGCTACAGGGTTTCGGCAGGCGAAAGAGAGCAAAGGAACGGTTGCGGATGGAGATGTGTTTGAGGTCGAAGCCCTCGGCTGGTATTTGAAGACATGAAGCGAAGAGGCAGACGCCTCGGGACACGCAAGAGGCAACCATAGTTAATGGAAGGCGAAAGCCGCTTCACCAATGCCGAAGAGGATACGGCGTCGGACGACTAAGGATAGAAGATCAAAGGGCTCTCTTAATAAAGGCCATGTTTTCAGACCTAGATAGAAGTAAAACCAAGAGTCTGGAATCGGCTATTTTTAAAATCGACTCTTTAGCCAAAACAAAGAACCTGACCTTCAAAAATGGAGAAGGGAGATAAGACTCTAGAGAAGGCTAGGGATGAATTACCCTTGATGGACAAAGAGCAAAAGAGCTGATAGAATCGCCTTATGAACTCATGTATAGCCATGATACAGTCCCTCCCTAGGAAGTTCAAACTGGATTGAGGTGCGTTATATTGCAGAGCAATTTATCAGCCGAAGTCTACAAGAATTTTGTGATGAATGACTTAGAAGACTTGAGGGTTGTGTGCTCTTGAAAAGCATTGAAGCCCATAAACCAAAGATTACAAAATATTACAATTAAAAGGTCAAAAATGAGCAATTCTCTGAGAGAGATTTGGTCTGGAGAGTAAAATTGCCGATTGGGTCAAAGGACGGCAAATCCGGCAAAGTGGACACCTAATTGGGAAGGACCTTATCTGATCAAGCGTTGTGCGTCGGGTAATACTTATATTTTGGAAACACTGAAAGGAAAAGAAGGATTTGGCGGAGCTATCAAATGGGGAATATTTAAAGGAATATTACCCTAACGTTTGGATTAATACCTGACAACCAATTTGCTCGGTTGTCAGCTCTAATAGCCGATACCAGAAGGGTATCGCTTCTAGTGCGAAGGTAAACCCAGAGGGGTAAACACCGGTACAATGTGTATCGCCCACAGGAGCAAAGCAAACACGGACAAAGTGATGCATATAGTATGAAGTATAAAACAAAAGGGAAAATCACTCAAGACGGAGAAATTATTTGCTAATATCACCTATTACAAACTATGGGCCGGAAAACACTTTGGCTACTATATCATTGGCCTAGGAGATAAAGGCTACAGAGTTAGTAGCACTGAAGAAGTCCTCAATCAGGCGTTCATAATCCCTAGGGTGCGCCGCAGCTGGGAAGCCATGGGGAAGGAACCGAAGCTCGTGGCCAGAATGGACTTGCGCAGAAGACAACGCCATGGCGGCACCATGGCGAACGCCATGCAAAGCGACCTCTCTGACATGGTTCGGGATGTCGTGCAGGCGAACCACTGGGATGGCGCCTCTGGCATTGATGAATCCTGCCGCGTGCTTTGTAGCCAATCGGAGGCTCTCTAGTTGAGCAGACAAATCTAAAAGATTCAAAGGGGAGATGATCAGAGTCTTGAAAATGAAATTGAAAGGAAGCAAAGGTTATGACAGAAATCTCACCCGTAATTCTAGCCTCGGCCTTAGCTATCCTATCCTCCACAGAATCGGCCTCGGGAGGTCATCAACATCGAACCATGGCTAGAGCCAATTCTGCGAGGGAGAGACATTCATCGAGACTCTAGCCACGCCGATCAATGGAGGCAAGTAGATCGTCATTGTCAATCTGCCTCCTTTGATAACAAGGGAGCTGGCGACGAGCTATTAACGAAGAGGACCCTAAAGGCCGAACGGAGTCGGTCCTATTCCCTGAGGCAGTGGGGGCACCACGAGTTGTAACCTCCTAACGATGAAGGCGCTGACGCGATGATGAAGGTCCGTTGAGGGCCTCCTCAGCAAACTTCTTGCTGTTCTCCATGATCTCAAACCTATGGAGAAGTAGGAACTATACTAAGGACGCAGAAGGTTTGAGGTGAGGTGAGTTGTTTTTCGATCCCTAGCCGTGGCCTGTATATATAGCCCAGGAAGGCAGAGAGATAGATTTCGCCAGCGGTGTGGAATTGAAATCAGATACGGAAAAGGATCGACGCTCCAAGAATTTAGGGAATAGATAACGAAGAGACAACATATTCGGACTTATTGCTCCCCCAAGTTATAGAATGCCATGGGATAATGCAAAAGATTTACATTGACCAGCAATTAGCCCACCAAGGCCTCTTTGGATTGAAGGAAGTTTGAATCCCTACAGGGCCAAAAGTCATCATAAACCAAGTCACATCGACCCATTAATTGCGACGATAGGGAAGGAAAAGGCCGCCTGTCTAACAAATGCCCAGCTAATTTCTTGAAGCCGCTGGAAAGAAGCTTGTGGCTTTCCCGATGGGCATTTGATTGAGCAAACAAGGGGAAAGTGTCCACGCATTTTAGCCCTTGTAAACACTAGAACAGCTCTACGAGCATGTAGAAAAGACCCAGGCGATATCACAAGGATTCTTCTAACCGCAGTAGCTGATTCTCTTACTCGACAAGGTGCTAAGATGGGAGACATAATCACCCTATGCATAAGAATTCTTCTAGCCGCTCGAGATCTTCATAGCAAAAGGATAGACCATAGAGGGTCCAGCAGAGTCGAGAACACTCGAGGAGGCAGGTAGAAGAGAAACATGGCTGAATTGTTGAGTTGCTCTCGCCAGGGTCGGATAGGCATTTTATAGCCGGCTCAGAAAGATGAGTTCAAGTGCCCGTAAAGCAATGATTCTCTCATGAAAGTTTTGAAGCATGGGCTCATGAGCTGACATAGATGATGACAAACAGTAAACACATCAAGATTCTCTACTCGTGACTGCGGACCTATCAGGGATCAGATGTGATAATTTTGGAATAAAATTACTTTTATCCCAAAATTGAGGCTCATGTGTTTACACCAAAATTTGGAAGGAGAGTCGCAGGGACTCGAAAGCTCCCAAGATTATGTCATCAAGCAATCAATTGCGAGCAGATTAGAATTGGCTGATTTGAATGCAACACTGAAATCGGCTTTTTTCAAATAACAAGTATTAGTAACCATATTTGGTGTATTAATTTGCGCATCATCATAACTGTTTACACTAAAATTTGGAAGGAGAGTCGCAGGGACTCGAAAGCCCCCAAGATCATGTCATCAAGGAATCAATTGCGTGCAGATTGGAATCAGTTGATTCGAATGCAACACTAAAATTAGCTTTCTTCAGATAGCGCCAGCGGATAACGACAAAGGCTACGATCGGTGCTAGGACGAAACATGTTGGACTCTACAAAAAGGGAAACATTAGAGTCCAAGTTATCTTAAATTAGGAATGTTTTCTCTAGGGTCAAAAATTGTGATGAGTCATGCTTAGACAGGAGTCATGCGCAGGTCCTGGATATAAATATCAAAGCCCGGCTATTGTAAGAGACACACAATCAATCAAATACCAGTTATTTACTTTTTTTGGCTCCGGCCACCCCTTAGGAGTAGGAGTAGAGTAGATCACGGCGAGTTCTTCAGCAAGTATGGCTGCATCGATCCGGTCGACCTCCACTGCTTGTCTGTAAGTACCATCATGGCTTATACCTCTGTTCGTACGGCTGCATCGATCCGGTCGACCTCCACTGCGACTCAGGTATGAGTTAGTTATCGACTCTTGTCTAGTTCAAGTATGGCTGCATCGATCCAGTCGACCTCCATTGCTCGAACTAGATTAAGGTCAAGTTATCGGCTCCATCTAAGGGTGGCGTTCCTTCAGATAGATTCATTAAATTATCGATATTGCTTATTACTTCCATTATTTATTTAGTTACAGTAATATCACTTCGTCCGATTGGGATTGATCTAGATCAGTCTTATATCTTTTTTAACCCATCATTTGTTAATCTAAACTAACTTAATCTACACTTTAAATAATGAGTTATGTTTTATCAATTGTTTTATGTCAATCTTGATCGTGCATAGCGTGCGGTTAAGGCATGTTTGATCTTGAATAGATCTATTGGCTAGCAAAAACTGTTCCATGGCCCGTTATCATGGCCTATGTGATTCTACCTCACGCCCCACTATTAGCACCGTGGAGTGGAGATCGTTATTTAGTAGATCTATTCCTGAGAGGGCATGACCTTAACTGTGTGTTATACCTGAATCGGCTGTTTTAGCCGATATCGAGCGCTTTCATGAATAGTTCGCATCACAAGATCATTGAAGTAGCAATAGGTTGAAAGATATGTTAGCCCCATGATCTTATTATTCTATTATGGCCTGCATGATTCTGCCTCATGCCCCACTGATATTAGTAATAAGTTAGGGTCGTCGAGTCTATTGTTGTTTCTACGGCCTGCAAGATTCTGTCTCGTGCCCCACTGGTCATAGCGATAGATAAGATCTAATATGTTCATTAGATTTATTTCTATTAAATGGTTGAATGATGATGATCTGTTTCTTTCATATAAAGGGGTTCGGTTACTTGCAGTTATTGGCTTAGCATGAACTAATTACTGTTGATATCTTTTTGCTAATGACCAATATTTGTCTAAACAATGATATTCATCCAGAATGATAACCGATTCTTTTTACACAACCCCAAGAGCTTTAACCGATTTATTCTTATGAATATGCCGGAATTGACTATTTAGTCGATCTCCTTTCATAGCGGCTCTCAGAGCCGCACATTCAGGACTATCTAGCAACACCGGCACGTTCTGTCCAAAATTACTGATAAACTTTCACTCCTTGTCAATTGCAGGGTCAAATTGACTGGCATGTCTCGGGAGGAGTGCGTAGGATCGACCATCCCTGCGCTGAAGCTAGGCGGATCTCTAGCTCCATCGAGCGGACCCTTCCGGCTTGCTCGTGTGTCCTCGGCTTCGGACGAAAATTCCGTGTCGACAATAACCATCAAGTTCCATCAATTAAAGCTATGTTGCCGCTTCTCAGTCAAGTTCTCACTATCCGGGAGAGACGGCGACTCGAATCGATTCCAACCAGCTGGGGAGTTATTCCTAACACAAACCCATACTTCCCCTTCGGGGTCGCGTCGGGTCACCTTTGGTACAATTTAGGTACAGTCGTGGGTTCGATCAGCGCCGCACCCTCAGGGATACTACTAGTTTGCTAGGAAGTTTAGGCCTTGCCTGTCCTTAGACTCACACCACTGGCTCCCTGCACATCCTTACTTCCTCTAGTGTGTGCACTTTCACTTACCAGATCCCCAGCCTGAGTTGAGCTACTCGACTTCGCGGTTGGAATGACTTATCTAGCCAACTAAGTGCTAGGCATGCGTTCAACATGACATGAGGACATACAATGGATCAGTACTTAGCATACACAAACGGGGATAAATAGGCACCAAGACCTCCATGCCTTGTTGCTTCTCTATCACAATCCTGACCGGTCTCCTTTTTATTCATCAACACATGGTTATTTCCATGATAGCAATTATAGCCCACTGTGATTAGATATCTACCTATATCTTGTAGGTGACAGGAAATCACCCGACTTCTACCGAACTAAGCATGGCTAAGCATATATTCGATCCTGGACCTACAAAGGATTCAAGATATATTTGTCTAGACAAGGAAAGTATATGCAGCAAGTGGTTACAATCAACCCCTAGTACTTAATGCATCAACATAAAATGACTCAAGTTGATATTTAGAAAACATAGGAGGCTTAGAATGCTTCGGGGCTTGCCTTTCAGAAATGAGGAAGGTTCGTGGTCAGGACACTCAGGAAGATCTTCCACGTTGACTCATCCTTCCGCCTAAACCTCCTGCTCCTGGGCTGCCTGTTGCTCCTCTTGACGCTCGGGTTCGAACTCGAGTAGCGTCACTCCTTCCGGGGAACCTATTGCATGCATATGCACAAATGAGTATCATGAATGCATAAGAGATGAGATGACATGATGAAGTGTATACGCATGAGCATGGTTATCCGTAAGATTTATGATAAGTTTAACATTCGTTGACCAAGTAGATATATAACTTTCTTCTAGTTGATCTTTACTGAGTAGGTGCTTATCTCTTCTATAGTACAAGAAACATACACTCACCAAGTTCTAGTAACCTAAGGTAAAGTTGTTCATCATCAGTAAGAGGCTTAGAACTTGTAGCTAACAACTAATCTCAATTAGCCTAAGCATCTACACAAGCATCATATAAGACAAACAATTACAATTTGAATTAGTCATTTCCTGGACTGTAAACAACAACTAATTATTTTGGCCATATCACGAGTTCTACTCAACCAAATACTATGATCTTGGACTTTCTGGAAAGCTGATAAAACTGCCTACAATTTTCTTATAGTCATCTCAAGATGATTCAATGGCTATCAAGGTCAAACAAAGCAATTTCCTAGATCTATCTAGAAATTCCAAAGAATAAGCATTTCTGGAGACCAAATTCCAACAGCTATAACTCTCAAATCATTTAGCCTATTGTCATGAAAATTGGATACAAGCAAGATAAGTAAGTTATCTACAACTTTGTTATGGGCAAGATTCACAGCAAACATCATTTTACCCATGCAATTTACATAACAATAGAAACAGTCCAAAACATTCACTCTAATTGAATTATAGAGCAATTAATATTGCACTGCATACAAGCAATCAAATCTAGGCACAACCAATGGTACCAACAGTTCATAGACATCATATATACATAAGAAAACATAATGGTCAAGCCCAAATAAATTATTTAAACGCCTTTATTAATTTATTTGGACGCTAAGGTGAATTAAGGAACATATACAAAAGTGTACAGTAAATTCTGAGACAATTACAGTAGCCTACATATGACCCCAAAAGTCTACTATACAAATTTCATGTCATTTGGATAAGTATAGCCAACTCTACAAAAATGACAGTTTGCATAGGCCTATTTTAACAAAAATAGTTTAGCCTAGTGAAAAGTGTCAAACAACATATTTCAGATTTTTATTACTTTCAACCTAGCACAATAACACTGTGTAAAAATTTGCATGATCTTAAGTTATGTTTTTTTATCCCATTTATTTTTACTAGAAACTAGCAATTAATTAAGGTTAAAAAAAGGAAGACCATATTCCAAGTATACCTACTGTAGGTTTAGCATTTTTTCTAGTTAGATCATATCAGCACAAGACCAGTAAAATTAGTATGACAATTTTTTCACTTCCCTAGCTCAAGATATGCATTTTACAAGAAGGAAACAAATTTAAAAGCACTTATCTAGCTCAATTTAATTCCCCTAGAAAAATATCCAAAATAGTAGGTTTCATATTTTAATCAAATAGTACACTTCATAAAGAATCTAACAAAATTTGGATCACTCAATTTGAACACTCCTAGCCATAGATATGAATTTTTGAAGTTTGCAAAAATATCTGGAATAATAAATAAAGAAAATCGAATTTCAAATCGAGCTTAGCTGCTAGGTGCACCCGGTCCAGTACACCCACTGCGACTAACAGCGGGGGCCCACCCATCAGTGACACAGAAGCAGAGGATGGCGCTGACTGGCCGGAGCTCATCGACGACGAGCTTGCTGATGGTAGCGTCTTCATCATCGTGACTTACTCGACATCCCACATCGACTGGTGCCCATGGTTGGCTCAGTGGTTCGTCGGAGATATCTCGTCGGTGAGCATGGCGGCTCAGCGGTGGCGCGCGGTGGTGGACTCAGTATCTCCGATGATGGCATGGCCTGGTAACCATGGCTATGGCTTCCACGGACTCTAGCAGAGCTCTCGGGTTAGGTCTAAGCCACGGCGGAGTGGTGGTGAGGTCCGGCCGCGTGCGCGGAGCTGGGCGGTGCCCGGTGTATGGTGGCAGCGCTTACCATTCTAGCAAGGGGGCCATTGGTGACCTGCCTCCATCATAGGCTAATAATCTAGAGCTCAAGGTGACTCGATAACAGGCACCAGAGGGGACTAAGGGTGCACGGTTGGGGTTGGCCATGGCGAGCGCATGCTTGCGGCCACGCACGGTGCAGGTGTGTCTTCCATCACTGACGAAGCGGTAGCGGTCAAACGGATGGTGGCTCCAGCTTTTAGGACCTACGGCGAAGATCGGATGAGGGAGAGAGAGAGTGGAGATGCACGGGTTGTGGCTGGCCACTGGTTCAGGCAACGTGCCCTATGTCCAGTTTGGGTCGGTCGGTGACTTTATTCCTGAGCCCAGGTGCTCGAAGTCTGCAGTGAGGTTACAAATGAGAAGGAGAAGGGTGGGGTGTATGAGAGGCCTGGTCGGGTCCGACCGGGAGGGCCTAGAGCAACTGGAACTCCGCTACGAGCTAGGTGTTTAAGCGTGTGCTTGAGGGGTTGTGAGCTATCGATCTAGTGAATCTTAACTTGAAGAAGTCTCCCCCTTTGTTGGAGGGAGCGCATCCCCTTTTATAGATGAAGGGAATGGCTTTACAGGTGAGAGGGAGAGAGTACGGATGTTACTAATCCTTGTTGCCCACGCCGATGAGGACAATGATGACGGTAGGCGCCCATAATACTGTTGATGTCACTGTAGAATGTCAGGTGCACATGGGAGGTTGCGTTGTCTTCTTCAGGAAGGGTAGATGTCGGTACCTGCAAAATACTGTTGGTATGTGAGGAGCCCTACCACATGTACTAGGCATGGTGAGTCCTAGCGCCCATAGTACCATCGATGCCCAGAGGCATGTGGGGGGCTTTTCACCGTATGGGAGTCCAACAGCGCCTACAATACTGTAGACACAAATGTCGGTGCCTACCATATTGTTTGAGTCAGGGCGGTTGTGGAGCACTGTTCCCGCAGGCGTACAGGGTATGGTCTTGGTATCGTGGTTTGACTTGTGTGTCGCCTTCTCCGTTCGCCCCTAGTCCCTTCCGAGCGGGACGTCCCCGATCGAATGGCCCCAGTCGGCCCTGGCCACGCCAGTCAGAGAAGAGCAGTAAGCAGGCTTCCTACGGGGTCCCCGGTTGGAGATGTGCGGTTGGAGTAGGAAGCAGCACTTTGGGCCAGGCCTTCCGATCGGAGGGACCACCCAGAGGCGGCTGGTGTCCGAAGCGAGTGCTCTGGTCGGAGAGGTGGGCCAAAGAAGTTGACGAGCGGGTGTTTGTTCCTTTGGGTAGACCTTCCGGTCTATTTTCTTGGGCTGAGCCCTGGCGTGGAAGCCGGTCCGCGAGGGACCCCGGGTTTATGAACCCGACAGGAGCCCCCGAGCCCTCGGGCGATTTGAGCAAAATCGTTCGGGGGATTTTTTGTCTTGCGGTGGGTGCGCGCGAGCGCACCCATGGGTGTAGCCCCCAGGCGGTTTAGGTAGAACCATCTAGGGGTATTGTTTTAGCGGGCGTGCGTGTTTTTAGTTGGAGACAGAATTTTGTTAACCACGGCGTCGTTGCGCAGTCGAGGCGGTTTTAGGCGTAGGGATGAGACAGAACTAACTGATCCCGGCGTTGGTCCGTGCCGTGGATCGGGTTAGAAGGTTAGTTTGGGACAAACCCTAGCGTTGGTGCATGCCATGGATGGAGATAGCTCGGTTCGGATGAGATAGAGCTCACTGATCCTTGGCGTCGATGCGTGCCGTGGGATCGGTCGAGGCGGAGTCACGAGCGGACCCAGGCGTCGGTGCGCGCCATGGATCGAAAGTTAGTTTAGTTAGTTTAGGAATCGGTCGAGCCGGAGCTCTATAGCCATATGATGTGAGTTCGGGGTCACAGTCCTAGGATTTATTGGAGCGTAGTCGGAAGTGAAGCCGTTACGCGAGTTCGGAGTCACGGTCCTAGGATTATTGGAGCGCAGTCAAAAGTGAAGCCGTTACGTGAGTTCAGAGTCGTGGTCCCAGGATTATTGGAGCGTAGTCGGAAGTGAAGCTGGTCGGAAGTGAAGCCGTTACACGAGTTCGGAGTCGCGGTCCTAGGATTATTGGAGCGTAGTCAGAAGTGAAGCCATTACATGAGTTCGGAGTCGCGGTCCTAGGATTATTGGAGCGCAGTCGGAAGTGAAGCCGTTTGAAGCCGAAGCGTAGTTAGTTGGTTAAAGATCAAATGAGGCAATGCTCATAGATCCTGGCGTCAGTGCGCGCCGTGGGACCGGGTGAGTCGGAGTCGTGGATCTGGCGAGTTCGAGGTCGTTGTCCTTGGCATTGGTCTTGAGCCCCCGAGCCTTGTCGGGCCTTCATACGGGTCGATGTGAGTTGTGTGCGTTACCCCATCCTCGGTTCCTCACAAACCAGTGGGGCTGAGTTTCGTCTTCTGTCCCGATCGCTTGGGCTCGAAGACTACCTCGGTGAGTTCGCTAATGAGTGTGATCAAGTGAAATCTAGGTCCGTCGTTTGTGACGGGGTCGGCATAGCCCTCTTGTGACATTCCACTACTCCTTTACCTACAACCTGGCAGATTCTTAGGTCATTCGAGAGACCGACCCGGGTGGCCTAACGGCCTCCCCTCGATGGAGATTCTATGGGCTTGGCGAGAGGTTCAGGATCGAACGAGAAGATTGAGATGACCCGGTCTGCTAGACTGGGCGAGGGCCACACGATGCTCATCTACAGTTTTCTCCCCTGGCTCTGTTGGTTGCTCATGTTGAATGAGACAACCGCCGCTTCGTGATGCAACACGGAGCGTTCTGATGCATTTCGCTGCACGTGTGATGCTTAGTTCCCAAGCCCCCGGGCAGTTCAGGGCCCGAATCATCCAGGAGGCGCGGGCGTATGGAATGAAATGAGCGTATGGATGTATGAAATGATTTATAATGAAATAGAGGGAGTTTTGATAGTGTTTACCTTGACGACTGGAGTGATGGGGCTCGGAGAGCTTCAGTCGGAAACGCCCGACCGGGACCCATGCTCGTCATTCGTGACGAAGTCGGCATGGACCACATGGGGTGTCCCTTCGCTTCCTACCTGTGTCTCGAGGTGGATACTGAGAGATTCAATCGACTCAGGGGGCCGGTTGGTCTCCCGACGGAGATTTCATTTTTGGTCTCCCCAGGTCTGTCCTGGGGAAGTGGGGAGCCGCCCGCGTGCGGTGGCGTTTCGGTTCCTGTGCCCATCATGTGGTAGTGGTTGATCGTGTGGTGGTGGTGGGCCACGGCCAGGCCACGTCCCATCGTTTCCCATCCACATTGAATGGGGGCAGAGTTCTGTGTTCTGATCATCTACTTTTCTTCTTTAAATAGGGGGAGGGAGAGGGCTCTTCGTCGCAGTCCTTTGCCTGTTCTCCAACTATTGTCTCTCTTCCTTCTTCCTTCTCACCGAGAGTGCCTGTATGTCGCTACGGTTCCTAAGTGAGAGAGAGAGAGAGTGAGCGAGGGGGAGGACTTACAGATCCTTTTGTGAACCCAGAGCGTGATGTCGGACTAGAGGCCGCCGCGGATGATGCTGGATCTAATCTGCGAGGCCTTCTTCGGGATGGAGCCGCATGTAGATTTTCTCTGGTGGATCTCTACCAGGCGAGCTTTATCGAAGGGGAGGTTACTCACGATTGTGCCGGTGGAGGGTTCCATGCCTATAGCTGCTCAAGTCAGCCAGTTCATAAAGTTTGATGAGATTTCTTCCAGCCATGGTGACCATACCTCGGTAGCGGCGCCCCTACCCAGGAGCTGCCTCGACTGCATGAGAAGGTCAGGAGCTCCATGTTCTTCTGCTAAGCATCTATAGGTGCGATGCCCTAGAGGTATCCACTGCGTTTGCCGGAGTTAAAGGAGTGGAGTCGAGCGGGTCCCTGGTGGTTGCATCCGGTTTCTCCTTTGGCTTGCAGGCGATGTCGTTGAGCGGCCGCAGTAGTATTTGTAGCAGTAGAGAATGTAATAGTTAAGTTTGTGGGTGAGTCCCCATGTGAATAGTTTTCTGTATCAATGAATACATCCGTGCTGCCCTTGTGACAGAACCACAATATTCGTTCTTTGTGTTTATCTTAGCATAACTTTTGTTTTTATCCTTTGTTTCTCGTACCTGCCCGTTTGTCCCATAGGGTGTGACCTTGGGAGCTCGGGGCATGGCCCACGAGGCTTGGCTGTTCGTACCCATAGGGAAAGGCGGGGTGCGTTTGGTTGGGAGTAAGAATAGAGTTACATAAGGTAATCAGAGGAATGGAATGTGTTTCCGTTTTGGGGACAAAGTTGTTTTATCATGCGATAGTAAAAAACAAAGAGAGGTAATATTAATATTCGATATTGTACCCTTATGGAGCCCCCGACCGACCCGGGTTGAAAGTGTTTCGGGCAGGGGTGCTCTTACGGGAGCATGTTTTAACTAAGAAGCAGTTTAGACCAAATTTAGGGGTAAAACAACGTAGCTGTTCAATGTTCCAGGTATTGTTAAGAACGTTGCCATTGTTGTCCTCCAGTCCGTAGGTGCCCGGTCGGATTACTTCGGCTATCATATAGGGTCCTTCCCATGGTGGAGAGAGCTTGTGTTTTTCCTTCGTTGATTGGGTCCTCCGGAGTACGAGATCGCCGACTTCAAGTATCCTTCCTCTGATCTTCCTTTCGTGGTATCTACGGAGGGTTTGTTGGTAGTGGGCGGAGCGGATGATGGTCATTTCACGGGCTTCTTCGAGCAGGTCGACTGCATCTTGTTGAGCCTCCGCGGCTCGGTCGCGGTCGAAAGCCTTCACTCTTGGTGCGCCGTGGCCGAGGTCGGAGGGCAATACTGCCTTGGCTCCGTAAGCCAGGAAGAAAGGTGTGAATCCTGTGGATCGGTTTGGGGTCGTCCTCAGGCTCCAAAGGATCATTGGGACCTCTGCAACCCACCGCCCGGCGTACTTGTTGAGTCGGTCGAAGATGCGTGACTTGAGTCCTTGGAGGACCATGCCATTGGCACGCTAGACCTGACCATTGGTGCGCTGGTGTCCGATCGAGGCCTAGTCGATTCTGATGTCGTACCCATCACTGAAGTCCAGGAACTTCTTCTTAGTGAAGTTAGTCCCGTGGTCAGTGATGATGCAGTTGGGAACGTCGAACCGGTAGATGATGTCGAGGAAGAATTTGACCGCTTCTTCCGAGCGGATGTTGGTGATGGGCTTAGCCTCTATCCACTTGGTAAACTTGTCAACTGTTACAAGTAGGTGAGTGAAGCCGCCCGGGCCCTTCTTGAGGGGTCCCACCATGTCGATACCCTAGACCACGAATGGCCAGGTGATTGGGATGGTTTGGAGCTCCTACGTCGGTAAATGGGTTTGTTGAGCATAGAACTGACATCCTTCGCACCTGCGGACGACCTCCTCTACATCTCGTAGCGCGGTGGGCCACTAAAAACCTTGGCGAAATGTTTTTCCGACCAGAGACCTTGGGGCCGAATGATGTCCGCAGATCCCAGCATGGACCTCGAGGAGGATCTGCTTCCCCCGGCTGGCGAGGACGCACTTCATGAGTACCCCTAACGAACTCCATTTGTAGAGTTCCTTACCGAGAGCGACGAAGGTCTTAGTGCATCGAGCGATTCATCGGGCTTCAGTCCTTTTAGGTGGGAGAACCTCCTCGAGGAGGTAGGCGAGTAGCGGTACTCGCCAGTCGGTTTGATCGAGTGCCAGTACGGCGACATTCACGGGTGATGTAGAGGTACTGGGGTCGGAGCCCTCGGGTGCTGGCTGGGCGTCGGGGTCGGAGCCCCCGAGCGCCGGCTGGGCGTCGGGGTGTGTTCGGGTCGAACCTTCTAGGACGCAGGCGGACGTCTCGTGGATGTCATTGATGAAGACCCCGCTTGGGGACGGATCCCGCCTAGCGGCTAGTTTTGCGAGGAAATCGGCGGCATCGTTGTCCCTTCAAGGGACATGATGCAGTTCGATCCCCTGGAATTTATCCTCAAGCTTGCGCACCTCTTGGCAGTATGCTGTCATGAGGGGGCTTTTGCAGGAGGACTCCTTCATGACTTGATCAACGACCAGTTCCGAGTCGCCGCAGACGTATAGTCACGTAGCACCAAGCTCGATGGCGATGCGGAGTCCGTTGATAAGGGCCTCGTATTCTATGGCATTGTTTGAAGCTGAGAAGTGGAGGCGGATGGCGTAGCGGAGCCTACTCCCATCCGGGGAGATCAGAACCACTCCGGCCCCCTAGCCGGGCGCCATTACGGACCTATCAAAGTACATTGTCCAGTACTCATGGGTGACGTCCTGGGTCGGTAGCTAGACCTCCGTCCATTTGGCGACAAAATCCACGAGAGCATGAGACTTAATAGCGGTGCGGGGGGTATATCTGATGTCATGGCCCATGAGTTCAAGTGCCCGCTTGGAGATTCATCCCACGGTGTCACGGTTGCGGATGATGTCTCCGAGCGGGTACGAAGTGACGACTGTGACTTCATGGTCGGTGAAGTAGTGTAGGAGCTTCCTGGTCGCCATTAGTACGGCATATAGGAGTTTTTGCACCTGGGGGTACCGGACCTTGGGGTCGGTAAGTACTTCTCCGATGAAGTATATGGGTCGTTGTACCTTGAGCTGGTGTCCCGGTTCCTCCCTCTCGACGACCAGGGCGGCGCTCACCACATGGTTACTTGCCGCGATGTAGAGGAGGAGGGGTTCTCCCCGTTTGGGAGCGACAAGGATTAGGGCCGATGTCAGGGATGTTTTGAGGCTTTCGAGAGCCTACTGGGCTTCCTTAGTCTAGACGAAGGCATCCGTCCTTTTGAGGAGCTTGTAGAGTGGCATCTCCCGTTCGCCGAGCCGGGAGATGAAGCGGCTTAGGGCAGCTAGGCAGCCAGTGAGCCTCTGCATGCCCTTAACGTTGCGTATGGGACCCATGTTGGAGATGGCTATGATCTTTTCAGGGTTGGCCTCGATGCCGCCTTCGGATACGATGTATCCGAGCAGCTTTCCCTTCGGAACCCCGAAAACACATTTTTCGGGATTCAGCTTGATGTTGAACCTTCGGAGGTTCACGAACGTCGCGGCCAAGTTTGCGATCAGATCGCATGCTCGAGCTGTTTTGACCACTATGTCATCAACATAAACGACGATTGTTGGTTTTGGCCGTTTGACCTGATCGGGCTGATCGGGCGGGTCGATTTGGTCGGCGAAGCATTGCTGCATGCACCTTTGGTAGGTGGCACCGGTGTTCTTCAAGCCAAAAGGCATGGTCACGTAGCAGTATGAACCATAGAGGGTGATGAACGAGGTTGCGACTTGATTGGACTCTTTCATCGCGATCTGGTGATAGCCTGAGTAGGCATCCAGAAAGGAGAGGATCTTATAACCCGAGGTGGAGTCGATTATCTGGTCTATGTGTGGCAAGGGAAAGTGATCCTTTGGACATGCCCTGTTGAATCCAGTATAATCAACGCACATTCTCCACTTCCCGATCTTTTTTCTGACAAGGACGGGATTAGCGAGCCAGTCGGAGTGGAAAACCTCCCTGATGAATCCGGCTGCCAGGAGCTTGGCGATCTCTTCGCCTATAGCCCTACGCCTCTCATCGTCGAAATGATGCAGGCGTTGCTTGGTGGGCTTTCAGCCGGGATAAGGCATAGTGCGTGCTCGGTGACCTACCACGGTATCCCCGGCATGTTAGAAGGCCACCATGCGAAGACATCACGATTGTCGCGCAGGAAGTCGACGAGCTCGCATTCCTATTTGGTCGGGAGCTGGGTCCCGATTCGCACCATTTTGGCTGGGTCGGTGGGGTCGACACCCACCACCTTGGTTTCCTCGAGCGGGCGGAAGGCCGTCGAGGAGGTCGGTTTGTTGCAGTCTGGGACTACCATCTCCCTCCTTTGACCCACCGGCCTATCGGAGGAAACGTTTGAGGAGCTCACACTCCTTGTAGAGGTGTTTGATGGGGTAGGCATGGTTGGGGCATGAACCATCCATGAGTTTGTTGAAGTGGTCAGGCAGCCCCTATTCTGAGTGGAGGGGCCTTCGTCTAGATCCGCACGCTTGGGCTTGCCTTTGTCCTGGACTCTATTGAGATCGCTCCGACCGCCTCCTCGCTAGAGGCGTGGTTGGTGGCAACGTCGAGCAGATCGCGTGTGGTACGGGGTTTTAGGCAGCCAAGCTTGTGGATCAGGGACTCGCAGTTTGTCCCGGAGAGGAATGCGGTGATGATGTCTGTGTCGACGACATCAAGGAGGGAGTTGCATCATTTAGAAAACCTATGGATGTAATCCCGTAGGGACTCATTGGGCTCCTGCTGACAGCTCTTGAGGTCCTAGGAGTTTCTCGGGCGGACGTACGTCCCCTAGAAATTCCCGACGAAGACCCTCTTGAGGTCCGCCCAGTCGCGCATGCTGTCGTGTGGAAGGAATTCAAGCCATGCCCGAACATGTTCCCCCACGCAAATGGGAAGATATTGGATGATGAAATAGTCATCATCCACTCCTCTGGCTCGACAGGCGAGCCAGAAGTCTTCGAGCCAAATGCCTGGGTTTGTCTCCCCAGTGTATTTGGTGATGTTGGAGTGAGGCCAAAAATGCTGTGGGAACGGTGCTCTCCGGATGCATCGGCTGAAGGTCTATGGCCCTGGGCCCTCATCGCTGGGGCTTCGGTTGTCCGGCCGGCGACCGCGCCTGGGGCGTGTTTCAGTGCTTCCCTTGATGGTTTGGCCGGCATCTGTGTCTCCTACTGCCGTACGGCCGACATCGTTATTGTGTCAGGCCCGATGCCAGTCGCTGATGATGCTACGAGCGTCCTGGTGCAGATTGGGCCACTCACGTACCGATGGTCGGTGTGGAGCAGGCGCCCGGTCGGACCATGGCGCGGCTGCCGCACCCCGAGCCGAGCCTAACGGCTACAGCGGCGAGTGAACAGAGCGATCCGGCTAGTGCGTCCCTGTCCCCCTGGTGGGGAGAGAGGGCGTGGGTTGGAGTTGCGATGCGGAGCTTTCTGCCTGTTGGACGGCGGCGGCCTCTACGAGAATCTAGAGGTTCCGGTAGACTGCCCGCTCCTAAGGGTCGATGGGCTCGGGAACACCGCGCAGAAGCATTGCTGCAGCAGCGATATTCTGGCCGGCCTGGGCGAATTGTGGGACATCGTTCCCCTCGTTCATGATGTCATGCTGGACCTGACGAGCGTGACCCCGAGCACCACCCGTCGGTCCATGCGCATGGGGCGCAACGTGCCGCACTGACTGTGCCGGCGCGGGCGGCGGCTGCCTCTACCGCCGTTGTCGTAATTCCTTGGTGTGCGCTTGCGCAGACATGACGGCCTACGCATGCGGGTCCAGAGGGGCGTGAGTTTGCGCAGACTCCGCAACCACTGGCGGTTGTCCTAGACCGTCCGCCATAGCGCATTCCCGGGACAGACGGTGGTGGGGCGCCACATCACCGATGCTAGAACCATCGCTCTCACCCTCATTATTTAGGAGCTCATGGGAAACGATAGGAGCGAAGCCTGCCATTCCTACGAATTCGTACGTGAGTGGGGATGGTGCCAGCGCCCTTCGGAGCCCCTGAGTGTAAGCATCCGTGGAGGACAAGAGGCCATAGGGGAACCGACCGTACGGTGTTTGTGGTATAGGTGGTGCAGTCCCTCCGGGTGATCGGTGGGAGGTAGTAAATAAAGGGCGAATAGAGGTATGAGTATTACTTATAGTGGGGTTTGAGCAGAGAGTTTGCTCGGAACGAAGCGTAGATGCCACGCCGTTGAGGTCGTGCGTCCCAAAGTCGATGGAGGACGTCTCTCTGACAGGTGCCGGGTTGCGAGTCTCCTCGCGGAGGTGGAGTACGCCGAGCCGGTCGGCGACAAAGTCCAGGCTTCCGAAGAGGAAGGCCTGGGATGGCTCGAAAATGAGTGGAACCTACATCCCCACAGGCGAGAGTGCGGGATACTCCAGCGAGCCGAAGCGAATCGTATCGCCCGAGCCCACCACGGTGGGGGTAGTGAAAAAATGGGCCATCCGATGACCAAAAAAGTGTTGAACGTACAGCGTCTTCCCCACGAACGGCGCCAACTGTCGGTACAGAAAGTGAACAACTAGTGAATATTTGTAGTTTTGCTATACGTCATGATCGGAGGTGGCCTAGCACTCAATGACACAGGATTTATACTAGTTCAGGCAACGTGCCCTACGTGCAGTTTTGGTTGATCGGTGACTTTATTCCTGAGCCTAGGTGCTCGAAGTCTGCAGTGGGGTTACAAACGAGAAGGAGAAGGGTGGGGTGTACGAGAGGCCCGGTCGGGTCCAACCGAGAGGGCCGAGAGCGACCGGAACTCCGCTACAAGCTAGGTGTTTAAGCGTGTGCTTGAGGGGTTGTGAGCTATCGATCTAGTGAATCTTAACTTGAAGAAGTCTCCCCCTTCGTTGGAGGGAGCGCATCCCCTTTTATAGATGAAGGGGATGGCTTTATAGGTGAGAGGGAGAGAGTATGGATGTTACTAAGCCTTGTTGCCCACGCCGATGAGGACAGTGATGATGGTAGGCACCCACAATATTGTTGATGTCACTGTAGAATGTTAGGTGCACATGGCAGGTTGCGTTGTCTTCTTTAGGAAGGGTAGATGTTGATACCTACAAAATACTGTTGGTATGTGAGGAGCCCTACCACGTGTACCAGGTATGGTGAATCCTGGCACCCACAGTACCATTGATGCCCAAAGGCATGTGGGGGCTTTTCGCCGTATGGGAGTCCAACGGCCCCTACAATATTGTAGACACAAATGTCGGCGCCTACAATATTGTTTGTGTCAGGGCTGTTGTGGAGCACTGTTCCCGCAGGCATATAAGGTATGGTCCTGGTATCATGGTTTGACTTGTATGTCGCCTTCTACGTTCGCCCCTGGTCCCTTCCGAGCGGGGCATCCCTGGTCGAATGGCCCCAGTCGGCCCTGGCCGCACCAGTCGGAGAAGAGCGGTAAGCAGGCTTCCTATGGGGTCCCCAGTCGGAGATGAAGGGTTGGAGTAGGAAGCAGCGTTTTGGGCCAGGCGTTCCGATTGGAGGGACCGCCTAGAGGCGGCTGGTGTCCGAAGCGAGTGCTCCGGTCGGAGAGGTGGGCCAAAGAAGTTGACGAGCGGGTGTTTGTTCCTTTGGGTAGACCTTCCAGTCGGTGACCGGACTGTCCTTCTGGCCCATTGTGTTTCAGACTCTTAGGCCAGCCCATGAACTACATGTTGTTTTCTTGGGCTGAGCCCTAGCGTGGAAGCCGGTCCACGAGGGACCCCAGGTTTATGAACCCGACAAATAGTATCACGCACTAAATCAAATAATAGTTTGATTAATGCTCTTGTGAAGCATGAAACGAAGCATATGCTAGATATTTTAGAAAAATAAGAGGAGTAACCTGAAGTTATAAATCAGAAGTTGTGTTTACTAGTTGTAAACTAAATGCTATATACTATCAAGCTAAAATCTACGAGAACGCCTGTGGGTTCTAGTCTAGTGTATACTTGTTAAATAAAACAAAAAACAAACTCCTCCATTCTCGTGAAGAGAACACTTTATGAAGAAGGTCAAGCACCTTATGAAGAGGATCATCATGAAGATGAAATCCAACACACTAAATGCGCGCATCATAGTGTTGGGTGCACAGAATAATAAATTATCTCTTGTTTGGGAAATGAGAAAGAGATAGAATAATCTCATATTGTGAGAATATTTAGGGAAAATAATAGTTGTCAACAACGCTACCTCTATAATTGCAAATGTTTCTCTTTTGAGGACCCAGATCCAGAAAACAAAGTCCATGGCAAAATCACCTGTAGCGAATATATTGGGTCAACGAAGAAAGCAATTGAGGTTGAATCTCCTACTAAGAAGAAATAACTGTTTTGCTATATCTCTAGCAAATGAAATGGATGAATATGGAATATGCAGTTAATAAGTGGATTATGAAAATCCATATAATTCCTGAAGAATGTAAATTGCAACATATGAAAATTAAATCTCAAACCAAGTATTAAGAAGTATAAGGTATAATATATTCCTGAATGAATATTGAAGTCTTAAGAAGAGTATATCCTAGAAGGAATAGTCATTGAATGACTTTATAGTGAATAACACTATCTCCTTATGTATATCATATAATAATTTCTCATGTAGAGAATATATCTCATAAAAGAGAAATATTATTCAATAAGAATGAGAACATCCTTGAAGGATTTACCAGTCAATTCTTAAATAAACACCAGTAATCCCTTAAGTGAATGTAGACCCAAGAGAATAAAAATGAGGAATTCGAACACCATGAAGGTGTCATACAAACACTCAAAAAAGTGTATATTGTAAAGCTAGCAATGAAGTGATGATATCCTCTAAATACCATAGAAGGTATAAAAATAGTGGTGATTTTGGCAATTGAATTATCCCCTAAATGCCAAATGCGAGACTGGATTTATTATTTAGTGGTATAATCAAAATCCCAAAGATTTGAAGAACGTATAATTTGAAAATCTACTAAGGAAGAATGATAAGTATTCAAACTCTAGTATAAGTTTGATACACTATCAGATATTGAATATTGCAACTTATTTACCCCCATAATCCTTTGAAAGGATTTATTACCCTGAAGGATAAATTTTATTTGTTTTGCACAACTAACAAGTGGTTATTTATGTATGAAGCATATTGTTCTTGTTTACTCATATTATAATTCATTGAAGAATGGTAAGCTAGCATTTTGGTGTTATAGTCTACATACCATTATTAAGCACACATTTATGAAAAAGTGTGGACTGAACAATGAAGTTCAAAGGATGGCTTTATGTCAAATATACCTTGAAGGTAATCAAAACCACTAGAATTACAATGATCATGTAGATCATATTTGCTAAAACATTGAAGTTTGTGCCTACATTATCATGATAAATATCTATTCATGAAGAATAAAATATCCTGAAGAACATATGACCAAGAAGGTTTAATGTTGTACTCTTTTTTCCTATGTGAGTTTTTATTTGAAGGTTTCTCACGCAACGTTTTTAATGAGACAACATGTGCAATGCAATTAACGAATGCGATGTACTCTTTTCTCCAAGAACTATTTTTCCCACTAGGTTTTCGGATGGAGTTTTTAATGAGGCATGTGCATATCGTGGTAATCGCCCAAGGGGAGTGTTGTAAAACATACGGACTCTATTCTAGAAGGAAAGGGGAAGGTGGAATTCTAATCCTATTCTATTTGTATGTGGGCTCTTACCAAACTCTAAGACCTTTGATAGGACTATATATATGTGGGAGTTTTATGTTGTAATTATTAATATCTAGAGAAATAAAGAATAGTCTACCTATCTCTTGTGTTTATGTGTTCTACTTTCATCTACTATGTTAATCATGAGAGATGACGAGGGAAAGGTTCCAACCGCTGGCAACATGTTTTATAACAGGTTAGTCTTGGATGGCGGTCTGGCAAAGGTGGCGTGGCCAGCCATGAAACCACCTGATCGGCTGGGAGGCTCCCTAACCGGCTACCGAACCTGCTTGGCCAGCTAGATAGGCAGCCTGGCCGGCTGGAGCGAACAACCGACCTGGTTGGATGGGGAAAGCAGCTAGGCCGGTTTGCTCGACCAGCTCCCAAATCTTCCTCTTCAAAATCAAAAACTCGATCCAAACTGCTCCAAAAAATCCCAAACTTTGCAGAGATAATCTATGGGTATATTAGAAGATATCCCCAAACAATTGAGCACTACAAACAATGAAGACACCGCAGATTTTGAAATCCATCAAAGGGATTGGGGTTTTTCCCAAAAAACCTCCCATGGGTGAAAAATTGTGCATGTGATGAAATTGCTCGATTCACTAGGCAGGGATGTTCATCAAAGGTCCTTGCATGAATTCACACAATCAAACCATCCCAAAACCTCAAGAACTCAAGATCCAACAAAATGGTGAAGAGGGGAGAAAGAAAAGGGAAAAACAAATCAAATCATCTTAGAACATAAACTCAGATGTCAGAGGACATGATTTCTTTATTTCTCTAGATCAACCAGGTCTAGTTCTTACAGAGGAAAGATTTACATAAAAGCTAAAACACTACAAGAATTAGGGCTTTATATGATGGATTACTTTCATCACAGACACTCAAAAACACGTCATGGTTAACTTATCGTAATGATCAGAAAATGCGTCATGTATCTTGTGTCATACATTTGCTGGACCGAATTGAGCCATCACGGATTGGTATTTGTGGTCGTCATGGATTAGTTGTTTGTCTTCTATAACCAGCCCATATCCAAGCCCAGATCCAAACCATAGTGATGAAAACGAACATCATAAATTAGTGCCAAATCATCACTGCATTAGCATGCATCACAACTCATAAAATACACCAATCTGTAACACCCATGTTTTTGCATCACGTTAAAATCCACTAAAAATTTGAACTTTTTAAAACTTTACAACAAATTAAAACTTGATTAGTTTCTCTCCCATAAAACCACCTTCAAAAGAAAATGTTTTCCAAAACCCTTGCATCAAAATTCACCATATGCATTTGTGTGCCTCGTAGGATTTAGTTGTAGCCATAGGAATATTATCTAGGGTTAGGAAATTGCTTCACATTTAAATTCATCGTCTGCGCGTTGTTTGTTCGAATGCTAGTGTGTATGCATGATTGCTTGATTGGTTGCTTGATTGCTTGCTCTAGAATTTATTTAGGCATTAAATAATTTTCCTTGTCATCCTCCACCAAAAACACTTCTCCTTGACCTCCCCTTTAATTCACCTAGCACCACATATTTCAAGCCTCCTTGAATTTAGATTCAAACCATGCATATATGTGTCTAGTTTATTACTGAGAAAAAGGAAGGGAATTTATAAAAAGAAAAGCACTCTCGGGCTCATTTCCTCCCTCCTTCCCATTCTAGCCCAGGCTCCGCCCATCCCCTCTCTTCCCTTTCTTCCCCACGTGGGCCGGTGCCCGACCCGCAACCGTGGCCCAACCTATGCTCACCTCTCCTCCTCCCTTCCCTCCTTCCCCGCAATGGGCCGGCCTGCTCACAGCACAGTAGGCATAGCCCACCTCTTTCCCTCCACTTCCTTCCCCTCTTCCCATCCGCTTGGGCCGCCCCAGCCCAAGTTGCGTGGCCCAGCAGCACCGTAGCCCTTTTCTCCCTTTCCTCTCTCTCACCGATGAGTAGGGCCTGCCTGTCATCTTCACCTTTCTTCATCGTCATTTCTCGCGCATGGATGAGGACGCCAGCTCATCACCCGCTGTCGCCAGAGATATTTTCTCCGCCAATCGACCACCCAGCGCCTATAAAAGGTGGCCATGGCTGCCATCGAACCTCGCCCCGAGCTCGAGCTCCAGTCGCTCCTTCTCTCCCGAGCTCCCTCTCCACTTCTTTGCCCCACTGCTCTACTTTGCAGCTTCGCCTAAGGCTGGGGACATCGCGGACTACGCTGAGGCTGAGCCCCATCATGCCATGGATGCCACCATGCCGAGGACTCGCCAGAGCCGAGCACCTTCTACCGTTGTTCTTTCTCCCTCCGCTCTGCCCTCTTTTTTTCTCCCTTCCCCGCACCCTGCTCTGCTCGCACAGCATCTCCGCCGTCCTATAGCCTACGCCGAAGCTCATAGACTGGCCGAGCTCCCTCCCTCACCCCTGCCCACCATCGCTCTGCTCGCCCTCTCTCTTCTTCACCCATACCCTACCTACCCCTCCGCCTTGCTTTATGCCACCACCACCAGGTCGCTGCGCCGCTTGGATCTGGTGAGCCACCACCGTTGGCCAAGCCCTGATCTCCCTTGCTCTCTCTCTTGTCCTTCCCCTTCTTTTCCCCCCTTGCTTGCTCTGTTTCGGATGGGATGAAGACAACGACGGGTAATGGACCCTGACTGAGAGACCATGCCACGTAAGCCAATGGCCGCGCCCCACGTCACCCTTGGGGACCTAGGGGGTAGCCAGTGACCCACTCTCTCTCCCCCTTTGTCTCTCCCTTCCCTTTCTCTCATAAACCCGGTCCACATGGACCATAAAGAGGGAAGGAGCCGGTCCAACAATTGGTATACAACACAGTGTGGACCAGCACCAATCAGCCCTGACGGATGACTGGACCCATGTGTCAGCCAAGGAGGAATTGCTACGCGCACCCGAGAAGTGTACATAGGAGAGTGAAAAAACACTTTCCAGGCATAGAAATTTTCCTAGAAATTTTCCTAAATAAACTAGGTACACCACAGACCCTACCCAAGCATTTACACCCCATTTCCATTATTCCACTTTCCAAAAATCATTCCCAAAGTTATATTCCACATATAATTTTATATTAAATCTTCAATAAATCATAACTTCTTCATTCTAGCCCCAAATTAATTGATTCCACCACCAAAAATCTTCTAAATTTAAGCTCCATTTATCCATACCATTTGTTCTATTATTTTGTGCCCATTTAAATTCTAGTTTGATTACTTTTCTTTCTATATTTAAGTAAAATAGTAATTATAGTAATAGCCCTACGCCATGGCAGTAGTTGACCCGTATATTCGTGTATGTGTATGTACCATGACACATACTAGAATATATCCGTACCCAATCACCTAAAATTGTAGAATATCCATACATATATAGTTATGCCTAATACCTAGGTATACGCCCATGTATGGCTAACCCTCGCAACCTAGTAACTAAACTCTACTTAATCATAGGCGTATACATATGCATGAGTGTATATGCCGCTAACCCTAGCCATAACCCAGCCCACCTAATTAACCCTATGCATATACATATGCAGGTGCGTATGTGCCACTAAACCCGATGGATCTGTAGAAAGCCTGACCTAGTCATCTGTCTCTTTCATGTTCACATAATAGTGAACATAATAATGTGATCTGGTTTTCCATCAGACCGACCACCCACCTTAACCTAAACTATAGAAACCCTACCTTTTGGATAGAATACCTCTATCCCAATCTTACTTCAGATTGACATAATAGTGATAACCTAGATAACAACCCATCACCCAATAGGACCAACCCGATAGGACCAGCCCATCTAGGATCGTTTGTTTGTTTATGCTTGTTTTACATGCTTTGTTTGTTATTTTCTTTGTTTGTATTCTCTTGCTTATCGATGCTAGACCGCGTAGGATAGAAGACATGAGAGAACCCGATGGAGTCTAGAGAATAGGAACCAGAGACACAGGAATTGGACAAGGATATAATCGTCAGTGAATGGAGGCAAGTCCTAATACCCACCTAACCCATCCCTCTACACTACATGCCATCCCTTAACCACCTCCCTTCCACCATTACCACCTATTGCTAGCCTCCACCATAAACCCTCCACTATCCATTTCCACTAAATAATAACCCAACCTATACTACTTGAGACCCATCATGAATTAATGAAACTATAATTATAAACTTGATTATGATAAGGTAATGGTTACATTGATATGATATGAGTATTATGAACTTGAGAATAATAACTATGGAACTTGAATGGTAAAATTTGACTAAACCCCGACATGGGGCGAGTGGGGGTAATTTATGGAGGTAAATTGCCTTGGCAGGAATGTCTAGAGAGTATTCCTGTGGGAGATACTCGCCTCGGTCACATAAGGACCGGTTCATAGTCCCTCTCACCTAGTGAGATACTATGTACAGCCACATTTCTATATGGGTAGGCTTGATCTCACAACCCATTCGATAGAAGTATAATTTCTACTAGGACGCCGGTGTAGGCAACGGAATATCAGGAGAAGTCATGGGAGATAGGTTTTCTTATGTGGTCCGGTTGGCATGGATGCTATGTGATCTTCCACGTTAAGCTTTTGAGATTTTGGTCGCGTTCGAGCCCATGATAATTTTGGCCATGTTCGAGCCATGTTGTTTATTGTGATGATTAGGTATCATCATGTTTGGATGATTTAGTATCATCCAGGATTTGTGTTTCCAACCCCTGAGAAGCTGTGGTAGAGTTATATGGAAATCTAGGATAGCACCCAAGCGGGTACGAGGTCTTGTTAGACCTGTCTAAGCCATGATGATGGTGTCGGACTATGTCTATCTTGTGGGGAAATTTGTACACCTCTACAGAGTTTTACTAAATCTATTTGAATAGCCATGTCCTTGGAATGGGCAAATGTAAGGATGGGATACTATGATTAGCCTTCTACAATTGTGATAATCTTGTTAGATGTATTTTACTAATTTGGTAATTATAATGAACCCCAGGAATAGGTGAGAATGGTAATACTCTGCCTGGTCCAACCTATAATAATAACTACTTCACCTTACTACTTTTACCTCTACCCATCCACCTCAACAACCATAACCACCTCCACATAGCCTTCCCCTTCCACCTCACCTCCACCCAAAGTTTAGGGCTTGCTGAGTACTTTATGTACTCAACCCCCCTCCATTCTACACTTTTAGGAGTTAAGCTACAAGAGGGCATACCAGGATAGAACTTTTGGAGCTACGCAAGGATAGCATACCCGGAGTATACTCAAAGACGGAGCCGTACGAGAGAGCTACGCTAGGACCATGACGATTGGAATATAGGAGTATGCTTAAGGAACAAGTCTAGGGTTACGTCTACACTCCAAGCTGCATGTAGGAATGGAGCCATGTTGACATAGGACCGCTATCTTAGAACTCTGATATACGATATTAAGCCAGCGGCCGAAGCTATATAAACCTAGATCATGTAATGTGTTTTCCCCATTAGCAATAAAAGTATGGTTTTTATATCAATCTTGTTCGACTTGTGCGTATCAGCTACTAATCCAGGGACTGATACATGATGCATAAAGGACCCAAAAATTAGGGGCCTAACAGGGTGGTATCATAGCTATACTTGGACTATAGGACAAACCCTTAGCATGGCTGTTAGATAGGAATGATTTTCTAAAAACTATTTTCAAAAATCGCTGCTTATAACCCTTGAACTTTCACCTTACCTTGACCCCCTATTTCAAAAATAGCTTTTCTCTCACATCTCATCCCCTTCAAAATTATGAGTAGTAACAGACCAGGTAGATTAGGTCTTATTTAGGAAAAACAGGGTATTATAGAGATTAGGTCATAGAATAACCCTTCACGGTAGATTATACGTGAAAGTAGATATCGAACTCCATTGTGCTTGTTAGTACGACTCTTGTAGATAGAAGGGAATCTATTCCTACGTGTTAGTTCCTTGTCTGATTTCTTGTTTGTTGTGATGTTGAGTTACAACTACCCCTATAGGTCTCTCTCTTCTCCCCTTGTGCTTTCTCTCTAGAACTAGATCTCCTTTTTTGCATCTTGTGCTTTTCCCTCTCATCCCCTTTCTACTTAGAGTAGACTAGTAGGAAATAATACAAAGGAAGACCGCTAAAGATATTTGGAAGACCATCGGAGAATGAAGACAAGAAGGAAATCAACAACTCCCATTTAAACCTGAGACACTACACGATAGACCGCCTGCCAAAGGCTGCTGACATCGCGTACCATCACCGCCAATCGTGCTGTCACCTCCACCGCTCGTTGCCACTGTTCCTTTTGACCCCCCAAGCTACCCCTTTCACATCAAGACACCCCACCATCAATGCCAATCACCCATGTAAGCCCCTGTTCAAGTGCCAATCAGTTTTAACAATCCAATAAGAAGTAGAAGAAAGTGCTACCAGCTGAAGATTGTCGAAGAAAACATCAAGAAGATGAAGGAGTATATCGCCAAAAGCAAGAAGTTGGAACCCTGAGATAATTATTTAGATAAGAAGAATGGAATAAAAGTCCTAGAAATCTTGTTGGTGACACATATATTTTGAGATTTTCGGGCTCAAACCATCAAAAAGGAAAAGAAGAAAAAGAAAAATGATGCAGTCAATACTACTACCAAGAGATAAGAAGCCAAGAAGCCCCTCAAGTCACCCCATTTATCCCAGAATTTACATCACCCTGCAACCCGACAAAGACCACCGCACGCACAATCATTAAAACTACACCACCACCACAGTGCCTGCCTAGTATAGTGGAACCCACCCCTATTCCCTTCCTCCACACACCTCAAGCCCCGGTCAAGACCGGTCAAAGCGTATCAAGGAAGCCTCACCCCAACACTTTATAAGAGAAGGAACCCCTCCACCTTTCAGCACCACCCCATGCCACAAAAGAATCCCACAGCTAGCTTTCCCCTCCCTTAAGCGAAAGCAGTTACACCCTCAGCTTTCCACCTGCAAACCACCACCACCGATTCCTCCCATGCCTACAAAAATGACCGAAGGAGTTTGGATTAGCAGCTACTGCCTCCACACCAAAGGTTTTCCCAAGCTTCTATTCACCACCATGTAGAAACTTGGAATCCAAGAGCGCCCCGAGTACGAAGGCCATGAGTATGAAGAACATGGCATAGAACATTGTGAAGTCACCGTCTACATCACCAAGAGTGAAGACTTCCCCGACATCGCCGAAGCCTAGAGTACGACCACAATTGGATTTCTCTTCACCGACACCTACCAAGCTAACGCCCGTAAAGCCCTATGACACCTATGCCGGATCAATGAAGAGCCCATTGCCTGCACGCCCATGAGGTTCTTCTCGCCTCGAGAGAAGAACCAACCAGTTTGGATCGCACGCATGGAAGCCTTGCAAGGACAAGAAGATGACCCCGCCATGAAGTACATGACCACCAACCTGCTTGCCCTCGATGAGCAACACGACAAGCAAGCCTCCAAGTTGAGGAAGTGCATCCACTGAGCCGAAGAAGCCAATATCTATGCCAGGAAGCTCCACGTGCAATTCACCCAAGCACATGCCCTAGTATCCACCATAGAAAACCGCGAGACTGCCATTGCCAAAGTCCTGAAGACCACCAAAGACCGACATGCCTAGGAGTTGAAGAATGCCTACCTTGTCATCAGGCCCAAGCAAAGGATGTTCGCCAAGCACGGACAAGAGCCCATGATTCTAGAAGGAGTCCCCGTCTACTCTCCAGATAGAAGAAGAGTGACCCTACAGTACCGCCAACACCACCGCCTGTGGAAGCCTCAGAAATCAAGCCCTTCATCCACCTCACTCAGCCACCACTAAGAGAAGAAGCAGACCCATGACCCAGCTCTGTTGAAGGACCCCAAGAGCACTAGAATGAAGTCGCACCGTCTAACAAAGTAGACTAGTTACTGCCTAGGGAGATTTACTCATAGACTAGCACCCTCTTTCCCTCCAATGTTGTAATCCCCCAGTCATAATCAAAAGCAGTATGCTTGGCTCACGATCTCATAGTATTCTTATGCTCGTTTGCTAGCAAACCAGATAGACAGGGTGTACATAACCAAAGCATCACATACTAAGAAGCCAAGTAAGGGTGATCACAAGATAAAGGATAATCTACATGGAAAATGATCGGATTTAAGAAGTAGAAGATTTTAAGGATAAATTTTCTAAGTGGGGTAGATCTGGACCCTGTAATCAGGAAAGAAAGAAATCATTGAGCAAACAAGGTGAAAACAAGTTGAAAGATGCGAGTCTTTGGATGAGAAATGGAATCCAAAGAAGATGAGAAATGAAACCCTAAGAAAACAATGTGAATGTTGCTCAAAAGAAGCAAAAAAAGGAAGTTGGCACCACAAACCCGTAAGACTGGAAAGCCCAAGAAGTCATCATAACAGGGTGAATCACATAAAGACTAGAATGGATAACTCTACAACTCAGAGCAAAGGGTGATATGTGTATTCGAAAGACACGCGAAGACCAAAACATCTCAAACGACACTATGACCAGAAGAATACCAGAAATGATGAAGAACACTAGAAGATCAAATCTTCTAAGTGGGGTAGCCCCTGGAGCCGAAGAAGAATGGGAAATTTCTCGAAGGCCAGACAGTCAGAAGATAGTTCAAGAAAAGGGGTACAAATAGCAGAAACAGATCAAGCAGCTATCATTGAGCAAGATGTATACCTCCCCCTGACAGGATGTGATCCCCAACAGGGGGTCACAGGGTGGTATTTTCTTGATCGAATCGCGCAGTAATCGCCCTTGCAAGGCGATAGGGTTATACTCTCCCCAATAAAATACTACCCCTATATCAATAGGGTGGTACAATAGTGGATCGAGGAACTCACCGGAGGATAGCACAATAAGGCAAAAGAAATCCCTCCGTCTCTAGATTTTTCTCTCTCATTTTAGGATTTAATACCTCTCTCTAGTTTCTGTCTCTAGTTTACTTGAATCTCAGGGATGAGATTCTTCTAAGTGGGGTAGATCTGTAACACCCATGTTTTTGCATCATGTTAAAATTCACTAAAAATTTGAACTTTTTAAAACTTTACAACAAATTAAAACTTGATTAGTTTCTTTCCCATAAAACCACCTTCAAAAGAAAATGTTTTCCAAAACCTTTGTGTCAAAATTCACCATATGCATTTGTGTGCCTCGTAGGATTTAGTTGTAGCCATAGGAATATTATCTAGGGTTAGGAAAGTGCTTCACATTTAAATTCATCGTCCGCGCGTTGTTTGTTCGAATGCTTGTGTGTATGCATGATTGTTTGATTGGTAAATTGATGGAGGTAAATTGCCTTGGCAGGAATGCCTGGAGAGGATTCCTGTGGGAGATACTCACCTCGGTCATATAAGGATCGGTTCATAGTCCCTCTCACCTAGTGAGATACTACGTACAGCCACATTTCTATATGGGTAGGCTTGATCTCATACCCCATTAGATAGAAGTATAATTTCTACTAGGAGGCCGGTGTAGGTAACAGAATATTAGGAGCAGACACGGGGGATAGGTTTTCTTTCGTGGTCCGGATGGCATGGATGCTATGTGATCTTCCATGTTAAGCTTTGGAGATTTTGGCCGCGTTCGAGCCCATGATAATTTTGGCCGTGTTAGAGCCAGGTTGTTTATTGTGATGATTAGGTATCATCATGTTTGGATAATTTGGTATCATCTAGGATTTGTGTTTCCAACCCCTGAGAAGCTGTGGTAGAGTTATATGGAAATCTAGGATAGCACCCAAGCAGGTACGAGGTCTCATTAGACCTATCTAAGCCATGATGATGGTGTCGGACTGTGTCTATCTTGTGGGGAAATTTGTACACCTCTGCAGAGTTTTACTAAATCTATTCGAATAGCCATGTCCTTGGAATGGGCAAATGTAAGGATGGAATACTATGATTAGCCTTCAACAACTGTGATAATCTAGTAGCATGTATTTTACTAATTTTGTAATTATAATGAACCCTGGGAACTGGTGAGAATGGTAATACTCTGCCAGGTCCAATCTATAATTATAACTACTTCACCTTACTACTTTTACCTCTACTTATCCACCTCAACCACCATAACCACCTCCACATATAGCCTTCCCCTTCCACCTCACCTCCACCCAAAGTTTAGGGCTTGCTGAGTACTTTATGTACTCAACCCCCTCCATTCTACACTTTTAGGAGTTAAGCTACAAGAGGGCATACCGGCATAGAACTTCTGGAGCTACGCAAGGATAAGATACGTAGAGTATACTTGAAGACGGAGCCATACGAGAGAGCTACGCTAGAACCACGACGATTGGGATATATGAGTACGCATAAGGAACAAGTCTAGGGTTACGTCTGCACTCCAAGCTGCCTGTAAGAATGGAGCCATGTTGACATAGGACCGCTGTCTTAGAACTCTGATATACGATATAAAGCCAGCAGCCCAATCTATGTAAACCTAGATCATGTAACATGTTTTCCCCATTAGCAATAAAAGTGTGGTTTTTATACTGATCCAGGGATTGGTATATGATGCACAGAGGACCCTAAAATTAGGGGCCCGACACACTCATAGAAGAAACATTGATTCATTCATGTATTAGCATGTCCACAACAGTCACATTGAACATCAAACTACAAATTTGATTTCTAGGGAGTATAAAATAACTAAACTTTTGTATCCACGAGCACTTCAATTGGCTTGCTGTCCAAAAGATGTGCTACCTGAAAATCAAATAAATATAAGGTAAGTCAGTTTTGCTAGCAAAGATTCTAAAAAGAAATATCTATTTATTACGAAGCTTTGAAACTAGTTACCTAGTTCAATGCATATATTTTTGAGAGGCCAACAAGTAGAGCATGAGAATCTAAATATGATAGAAACAGCTTGTAGATTAAATTTGACAGCCAACAAGTAGAGCTACGATATGTCTAATCCACACATCTAGCCCTTGTAAATTTAGCATGTAGGTTAAATTTGATATATACACTTATACAGTAATGGACTGAGGTGTTAGCTGACTTGCATCTATGTCTATTGGTGTCTGCGGCATGATCCCTTGCTGGATTGGAAAGCAAATGTATAAACACTAAACAGAGAGAAAATTATTTGATTGTACGGTAGAGATGAAGGGTAAATGACTGAATTTTCTATACCTTCAGACAAGATAGACTCGGCATGGCAATGGCAACCAATCTTCATATTTCCATTAATCTTTAGAAACATGTTAATCAACCTTGCTCCTATTGGCTGAACAAGGAAAATCCAAGGCTAAGAATCAAATAAGCACATGCAGAACCAATTGAATGGGGGTGCAGTTCCTCTTTCTTACTAATGATTTCATTTCTCAGACTTCACAGGGAAAGCCTCCTGGCATTATTTCTCAGACTCAGAGTAGCACATAAGAGTGGTGCAATGGTGCTATAGAGATGAACGCACACACTAAAATCAACCGAGAAGCATTCAAAAGATCAGCCCAAGCTTTCACCTGTCAGTGCAAATAGAGAGAAAAAATACTTTGAACATAGGATGGATCTGACGCTGGTGGCTGGTGCACTGGTGCTGCAATGATGAACGCACACGCTAAAATACCACAGCTCACAGAGGATGGATCTGACACTGGTGGAGAGGATTTGATGCTGTTGGTGGCTAGAGCACAGCTACTGGCTAGGGCTAGCTTCTGCTTGCCCTTGCTGCCTTGCCGAGGCACACGCACAGGATGGCGCTGGCCCAGAAGGCAGAAGCCAGCCACACCAACGCCTGCCACATGGTCGTGCCACCGACGTAGATGCATCGAGGCCAAGCGTGAAGCACAGGCACTCCTTGCCGCCCGCAGCCCACCGAGGAATGGAGGAAGTCTCCGCCTCGGCAAGGCCGTCCGCCTCCGCCAGCCGCCGCCCGCCCGTCGATTTAGGGCTAGAGGATTAGGGAACTAGAGAGAAGAATTGAGAACTGGGGAGGAATCAGTCGGCCGCCTGTTGTTGATGGTCCTTAACACACCTTTTTATACCATCAACCATGCCTAATTTGGCCATATAAATGACATAAACCATAGTCATAGGGTTTATTTCTAACCATTTCCACAAGTTGTGATAACTATGTGAGTGTAGGAATTAGATGGCTATATACATGATAAAAATACTTCATCAAATGCTCATTTTGATGGCACCATGTCAAAGAGCTCGTCGAGATACATGAAATCAAGTTTTGGTTCACCCAATTAGGAGTCCGGATGACAAAGTTATACCTTTCGGAAGATCGTGAAATGGGCCGGGCTGAAACAAGAGAAGAGGGGCGTCGGGCAACGTGGACACACGTCAAGCGACCCAAACTATGCTCAAACCCTATCAAACTTTGTCCAAAGCCTTTTTACATAGTATAGGGCCCAAGGGAAGGTCAGTTTGCACAAATGGAGGCCATAGTGGCGTCGCCGACGGCCCAAAACGTCGCCCGACATGGCCAGTGGGCCCAATCACCTCCACTGACTTCCAGCATGCCGCCATGCACCTCAGATGATCTCAAGCGTCCATTCCAAGTCAGTTCTATGGCGGTTTCATCCAATGGTAGCCAAGGAACATCACGTGGATCGCTGACGTGGCACTGGAGTAGCCCCTACTCCACCTCAAGCTATAAATTGGACCCCTCTCCCTCATTTGTAAATGCACCATCTCACTCCAAGTGAGAGTAGTAGCTATGCTCTGTAGTTCTACTACTTAGAAGTAGAAGATAGGGAAAGAGTGAGGAGAAGCTTGGGCAGGAGCCGAGGTTGATGGCATCCTCTCCACTTGTGCCTCAGCGAATGAAGCTCTTCTTCGAGTGAAGTCCGGCATCTTCTATGTGGTAACTTTGTTCTTTTGCATTACTTAAGTGTTGCTTTGCATTATTGTTGTTTACGAGTTTCACTGCATGGTTAGAGTACTCATATCTTATTTCACAGCTAGGATTAGAGTAGTAAGTTTATAGATTAATCATGGTGCTTAGGCTATATCTTACCTGTGTTTACGGCTAGGCCCCAGATAGATTGTGGTAGGTGGCAAGTGGTGAAAGCTGTTGATATTTCTTATGCTCAAGTAGATAATTCCGCAAGCGCACAGAATATCGTCAAAGCATTTCACCCGGGAGTATTCTAGGGTATCATATTTCTCCACAGGGAAGCAATGGTTATAGATAGTAATAGTTAACCATCACGTATCTGCTAGCTAGTATACCGACTTGACAAAAGTGGGGGTAAGTGATATACAATAAAGTGGGGAGACACATAGAAGATCCACTCATGAAAAGGTAAAGGTAACATAACTAAATAGGAGGACAATAAGAAAGAGAGCACTAGAATCCTAAATTACTTCTATTCAAGCACAACTCTAGCAACATACTTTGATGATACAGATAAACCAAGAATAGCAGTGCAAGGTAGGATGGAATAACACTTCGAGGCATACCTGCCCTAAATTCAATCAGGCACAAAGCACAATGAGCCATATGATTTAATAACTAGGCCTAATGTTAGGGAATACATAGGATGACAAGGCTGTCACCACCTGCCAACTACCCCAATCCATCCGGGGGCCTAGCCAGATTCCAAGGTACCCCATAGTCTAAGCACCACACTTATACTATTTGATACTACCCTAGCCTGACATCAAGACTAGAGCACCAGCTAGTGACGAAGAACCCATGCTATGAGAGCCTACTACTAATCAAGGTAATATAAGCATCACCAAAGCATAAGTAGAGAACAAGACTAGTACTTAAAGTAAAAGACTTCAAATAGTACTTGCATAGAAAGTAATATAATAAGTCTTTGCAAGAGAGCTATAAAGCTATATCGGACTCCTGAAGACCGCTCTAGACTCTAGGTGGAGCTCCCACCAAGACTAGCACTACTACTACTAGAGCTACATCTTGAGATAGTAGAGAGAGACCTTTTCTTTCGTGTGTGTTACAAGTGAGGGAGAGAGATCCTTTTTATAGCCTAAGGTGGAGTAGGGGCTACTCCATTGCCATGTCATCAATCCATGTGACATGCCCTCCTTGCCCTTGGATCAAACCGCCAATGAACCGCCTCAAACCGACACACCACATTGCTCCATTTGGTGTCTTCTTGCACATGTCCAAAAATGAGTCAGTTTGGTGGAAATGGGTCGTCAGTGTAACACCGTCGGTGTTACACCATAAATCATTTACTAAAACATGTCATGAGCATCATGTTTATGTATTAATGCATGTAATAGAGTGTGTAGATCAATTTCTGTAACTCGAAACGATCAACAAAAATGCAAAACGGAAGTTGATTTGATAGTCATGTTATATCACTTATGGTTTAAAACCAATTTTGATAAGCAAAAATGCTATAGAACATATATGTGTCACCTTAATAAAGTTGGAAGTACAAACTTTGTAAATGACAATGAAATACTTGCGGTCCAAAAATGATATTACTAGCTAATATTTCCACTAGCTTAGAAATCACAAATGGAAATCAAATTCAGCTCAAAAACTTAGAAATTTTCAAGTTTGCCAACAGTTAGACAGTGTTATGTTTAGCAATTTATTGTGAGAGATTGGGTTAAGGAGTGGTGTAGTGTTATAGCTCGATTTGGTAGTATCATGTGCCATCTTGAGCATGATGAAGATGGTTTAGGTCCTAAAGCAATCGTTTGGTTGTGTTGAATGCTTTAAAATTCGTGTGTGTCACTGTCTCGTGTTGGTTGGCGCCGGGTGCGCGGTCACCGCGTGGCCTTCACACGCCACGCACATGGTCGCGTCCCACGCGGTCAACCGTGCTACCGTGCTTGGTCGGTCGAGCCGCCTGGGCTTGGCCGAGGCCAGCCGCAGCGAGCCGCTGGCCCCGCGCCCTGCTGCTCTGCCTCACGATGCCGTCTTGGGTGCCGTCGTAGCCGCGCTGCACTGCCGTCGTGTCTGCACTACCTACCCTCTTTATGTCATGACGTTGTCAATGCCATCGCATCATCGTCGTGTCCGCACCAGTCCGCTGCGCCTTTGCGCTGTTGCCGCCCCTGTGAGTGTCACCAATGCCGCACGCACGTGGGAGAGCCGTCGTTGCCATGCCATTTAAGGCACTGCGGCCATGCGGGCCACGCTGGTCGGGCACGCGCACCTATTGGCTAGCGCCGCTGCGTGGGCCTCCCATTCCTACCGCTCGCGTCTCGCCAAGGCAAGGACGAGCCGAGCCCACCTACCATGTCGTCTCTCTCTTTCCCTCTTCTACCTCTATTTTCCACCGCCGTCGCGTCGCGTCACGGTGAAGCCAGAGAGCGAGCACCTCTCATCAATTCCTTATGCTTGTGCCTCCGCCTTTATGCCCCCACTCGAGCCGACCCCACCCCGCCTTGAATCGCGTCACATCGAGCTCCAATTTTGGAGCTTTGCCCGCCACCGTGCCATTAAGGCCCACAACCGCCTGCGTCGTGGCCAGACTCCACCACTTCACCCCGCGCCAATTCCTCTTCACCGCTAGATCACTTTGGCTCCCTCTTCAACGTGTGCATGCTAATCATAGCTCTAGTGTCGCCTCCTCGCCACTACCGCGGCCATGCCTTTCTGGTCCACCATTCACCTCGCAGCGCGCACGTGGCCAGCCTCGCTCGGGTCGTGTCCGGCCGAGCCGGCTTCTCGGTAACGTCACTTGTGAGTTATCATTGCTCACCCGCTACCCCTACTGCCTTATTGTTGCTGCGGCTCACCAGAACACCATCGCCATTGCCGTAGGGTGCCCGCCGTCGTGGAGAGGTCCTTCTACAGCGTCCCGGCTCGTGCAACCGCCGCCCATCGTCTTGCGTCGAACCCTAGGTGAGCATCGGCCTCGTAGATAGGTCAGCGTGGATCCTATGTGGCCGGCGCAAGCGCCAGTGCCACCGCTCACCATGCCGAAGCACGCGGGGAAGGCCGGGGGCCTTGCTGTTGTAAAGAGGAGAAATATCTGAGGGTTCCATTGCGAAGTCGCTGTCTGTAGAAATAGTGGCGTGGACTGCGGGTTGTTTTGCTCGAAGTCCAGGGGTGTTTTTGCTAGTGTGCCAGCGTGCGTGGGATTTCCCCGCTACGGGCCACCTCGCGCTACAGGTCAGCCTCGCATGGGCCGTGCCTGTGGGCCGTGTTGGGCCAAAAGCGGTTTACCTTTTTTGTGGAAAAATAGAAATAGCTTTTTATTTTAATTCTGAGCTGAACTTTGATAATTAATATAAAATAATGTAGATGTTCAAAAATTATGAAACAAATTTTGTTAAGTTCCTAAAATTGTGCTCTATTTGTTAATGTATTTAGTTCATATATATACTTGTTGATACAAGGAGCTATTAAATCAATTGAGAGTGCTTAATATTATTAGGTTAAATATTGTTGGAATTTTTGTGGTAAAATGGTGATAGCTTTAGCTTTGAAAATTTTACAGTAGCTTCATGGTATTATTATGTGCTCACTGTAATTTTTGTAACCCTAAAATAGACTATTTAGTATGGTAGCTAAATACCCATTAAGGCTAAATGGATAATGGCATGATATTGGTTTATAAAAACTAAGCACTTGTAGGGTGAGCTTGGAATCTATTTGATAGAGATAATGCTTAGCTTAGTATTTTAGTCATTAGAGCTAGCTTAGTAGCTTAGCATGTGTATTCTTATTTTAAGAGTTGTTGTTGCCAAAATACTAAGTGTTGCATGATCATCGCATGCATGTAGAGAACGAGTTGGCGGAGATCGTGACCACCGGAGATCATGAGTTTGAGGAGGTGATCGAGGAGGAGATCCTCGTGCAGGAGGAGGTCCTAGAGCCACCACTAACTGACTAAGCTGACACCCTGCCTACCCAAGGTAAGCCCTGGTGCATAAGCCTTATTTTGAATGATCACTCGATATATATATATGTGATGTGCATTTACGTTACAGGATTTATATTGAAACTACATGCATAGATAACATACCTATGAGTTCTACTAGCATAGGTCGAGTAGCTGCTATGCTTAGGCTATCAGCAGCATGAGTAACCTGCCGTTACTTATAATAGGTTATTATTATTATCACTCTCATGATAAAATGGTGAAAAGAAATAGAGACCGGGCAGGGATATGGTATGGGTATTGGTGGGTGTAAGAGGTTGTGTCCTAGGGCTAACGGGGCATAGCTTGGTTACACTATTTTTCCTGTCCGTGTCGATTAAGGACCTACTGTTACATTGGATTCTAGTCAAGTCACAGACTTATTATCCTGAGCACATACTTGCTTATGGGAGCGGGAAGGCTCGTTGCTCTCTTATCGTGGGTTTGGGCTCTTTCTAGACCGACTGATTGGAGGCGGGGATGGTGGAGGTCTAAGCACCACACTGAGTCCGGGACTCAGGTGTGGGGGCTTGGAGTCTAAGTTTGGACGGGGACCTGGACCCCTTGATCAGGAGAGTGGTAGGTTGGTCCGGCTTGTGCCTGGGTACAAGCGAGACATGTGTTTTGGGGTACCCAGCTAGGCTATATTGATTCGCGAATCGCCGTGTAATATGGTATGACTTGTCTATGATCTAACACCATAGTAAGAATTGGAAGATGAAAGGGAATGAATGGATCTGATTGCTCAACTCTTGCTTGAAAGTAGAATAGGTGCTTACATAGAATGGTTAGCTAATGAACTAATCATGACTGCTAATAAAATATATACATAAGGATTCACTACTAGTAATGCTTTTTTGCAAAAAGGAAACCCAACAAATCATAAAGCTTATCATATCCTTTGGAGTCGGGAAATTATTCCCACTAGTCGGGTAAGTCTTGCGAGTAAATTGTGTACTAAGGGTTTGTTTACCCCTATTGCAGGTGCAGCTTGACGAGTAGCGGTTGTGTGGAGGATTCTTCTGGTGGGCACAGACAGATCCTTGTATCTTATCGTTAGATGTTTATTGTAATTCCATTGTTTAAATTCCGCACTCCGAACTTGGTATTGTAATAATGTATTTCTGAGAACTCTTGATGTATGAAATGGACTAAGTATTGTAAACTCGTTCTCATTATTGAATCCTGGAGGAAAAACGTGGATTGTTCGAGTTCTCCCTTGCGGTGTGCTCGACGAAACCATCCAATGTAGTTTGCTTTTGGGGTGTTTAGTGTCTAGTGGAAGACAAGCGTCTCTGAAGGTGTGTTATTTCAGGCGGTTCTGCCACAGTCGAACGACGGTGGATGGCGTCGGGCGACCCCTCACTATTGAGTGGGCCCTCCTCCTTTGGTGTGGGGCCTCTGGAGGTGTAGAGTGTGGGTATGAAGCCCCTTTGTCCATTTGAGCACTGACATAAGCATGGTGGGTCCAACTATCCATGTATAGCCTCTTTTGGACCCTTAATCATGCACCGACTTGAGATCAACGGTGGAGAAAGCTTGGGAGTGTGTTTCTTGGCCACTCCCACAAATTGGTGAGGTGGCACTGGTGGTTCCACGTCGGCCGACGCCATGTGGGGTCGGCTGACCCCACCAAGTGGCCCTGCCTTGCTCCAATTGCTTCTAGTGCTTGATATTTGGTATTTTTGTATAGTTTTCCTACATGAGCAAAGATCTCCAAGCACAAGTGGAATTAGGTCAATTATAAACATAAATCACTTCTTGTGTTGTTGTTTACTCCCATTTTTGGTGTAATGTTGATGGTCAAAATTGATAGTTAAGGACCATCAACAACAGCCCTGTCCATCTTCTGTATTCCACCACGTTAGGCCTAGTTATTAAATCGTAGGGATCGTTGTGCTTTGTGCCTGACTGAATTCAGGGCAGGTACGCCCTAAAGTAAACAACCATAGTAAAGTCTTCATTAGTCTTTCCTTAATTCATAGAAGCCACAGATATCCTCTCTATCTATTATCTTTACCCTTGTTCTATACTTGGACAATCTTAGTTCTTCACTAGTCCACTTCGCGTTCCCCGTGGAAATTTGATACTTTGGAATACTTCCAGGTGAAAGCTACATTGGTATCTGTGCGCTTGTGGACTTATCTGTTTGCCATATCTAATGTCAACACATGTATTATGTGTCTTGGGAGTGGTTTCTTTTGGGCCCCGTGGCTACTGGGCTGGCCTTTGGGAAGGAGAGGGAAGCAAAAATGTTCTGTGACGTCCAACCATGACGACAACTAAACCGGTCATCGTAGATAAATCACCTGCGGAATAAACCATCACAGACAATTGAATTCTATGATGTTTTCTTAAAAGGTCACTAGTTAACTGCCATATATAAATATATTTCTTGTAGTGAAACACAGACAGTATAACAGTCACCCGAACTGTGGATCTCAATAGTAGAAACTTGGAACTAAAGGCAGGGAAACCTAGAGAATGACAACCGGAGAGTTGGGCTGGTTAGGAGCAGCCATCCTCTTACTTATAGAGCTATTACACTACCCCTAACATGTCCTTAGATATTTTTACTGAGCCACTTAACCCGATGGGCAAAATGATCCAACTTAAGATCCAAGCATCTGATGGCCACAGACTCTTCACGAATTTAATTTGCTTCACCTTGACGCAAGCTTCGCGATGACACCACGTGCCTCTTCCTGTTCCCACTGGAACACCAACCAGGTTTTGAAGCCCAAACCCAAAAACCAGCGATCCGCCAGTGGTTTTGAGACCCAAACTACCAAACTACCTAGAGGAGCGTGTCCGCTACACCTCCTCCACAATCTCGACATGTGTCGCTGTCGTCCTCGATCGTCCGATCACCAAGTCCACTTGCGCTTCCGCTTGACTTGGTCACTGCCATATTAGCTTGGTCAACATGGTCTACTCCTCCGCATGTACTCTTGCTCATCGATGTCACCAAGTGTCAGCCACCCACGGTAAGTCTTTCGGCCATCTTGACCCCTCGGTCCAAATCTCACGTCCTTCCTTCACCACTCCAAGTCCATTGGCACGGCATGTCTCTACTTGACCTTTTCCATGTTCGTCCACCGTCTCTATGATCCACACCTACACACCAACACAACCAAGAGGCATGTTGCACATGCACTCACAGAATGGTTAGTCTCCAAACTCAATCAAAGCCTTAATCATCTCCCCACAATCACACATCACAAACTTGACACACATGGGCATATATCAAGCTTGTGTTCGTAAACAGGGTGTAAGGCTAGCCATGTCACAACCCACAATATCTTCTGCTAGTTAAATATAACCTCACAATATGGTTAGTCCACACTAAGGTGAGATCCACATGTAGTAAAATATATTGTATTCTATCCACATGTAGTAAACTATATTGTATTCTAGCGATGTTCCTTTTACCACCGGTGCGTATAATCTCAAAAGGGTAGTACATAGGACAAAGATATTATATTGGTTCAGGTAGGACGCCATATGTCCAGTGAGCAAAATACAACTAGCATTTTCAGAGATAGATATTTTATCATAGGCATGGCCATTTATACAGGCTATCCAGAAAACAAAAAAAAAGGTTTTCCATTAATAGAGGTATGGCCATTTACAAAGGCGATATAGAAAACAAAAAATATATATTAGGTGCTTCTCAATGCTCAAATCCTAGACCTTTAGTTCAACAACCACCTACCACTGCACTACACAATCAATTATGAGTATACATATAAACAAAGCAGCAAAAAGCACAAATTAAGTTACTCACTAATTAGTCGGGCTAACAAAAGATTCAGAGCATGTGAAATATTAAACCAAGAGCGAATGAGAAGAATTGCGGACAAGATAAAATTAAATAATCTAAACACATTAGTCGACCAACCAGAAAAGGAACCAGCTAAAAGACTACCACTAACGAAGATATGTCTGCATATCGAGAACTGTAGCTAGTCCCTGAATCAAACATTGAACAGCAGAGATTAAATAAAAGCTTAACAAAGCAGCAATAAACTGGTGCCCATGCATACATGCGGCAAGTCATGATCGCTTAATGGTAAATCAATATATGTTCATGAAAAGGATATTGCCCAAGAATTTGAGTCCACAGTCAGCCTGTATAGATGTTCATGTAGCCCGCAGCCCGTTGGCACCGCCCGATGCCCAGTATTTTGACACGGCACAGGTCCGGCCCGGCCCAGTGACTAGCCTGGTATTTTGGCCCGGCAGTGCCCTGTGCGAAATTCAGAACACTGACTGAAGCTCCATAAAACTACAGGAATTGGTTACTGCAGCTACCTAGTGATTAAACAAGGATTAAAAGTTGTCTGAGAGCAAGAAATAATCATAGAAGCACATCAATTTCCGTCCACCGAACTGTTTCTGGTATAAACTAAAAAGTGCAGAGAGAAACAGCCTTCAGGTGACAGATTTCTGCTCCGGCTGAACTATTTATGCATGCGCCTTCTAAACTACCGATCACTCGAATTCAAGAGTCAGGATGTCAAGCAAAGGATAATTAAATTGATTGAGACACCAAGCTGCTGCAATGAACATAGGAGAACATGGCAAAGCTACTGCTGGACACAGAAATACTGCAGTACTGCTACAACAAAAAGAACAGAAAATAAGACAGCTAGCAGCTCGACCTCTCCTAAAAATTATCAAAACTCAATCAAATCAAACCCAATGGAAGCCAAATTCTAACCGAAGTGAGTGATCCACTCCAACAAAGAACCCCAAAAGATTGCGATTTTATCAGCAATTTCAGAAAATCTGAGAAACCCTAAGAAAATTGGAAAATTGAGCAAATTTCAAAGTCGTAGTGCTCAAGTGAAGGATTTGTTAAGGGATCACCAACTCACACATGTCCTAGAACCAATTTGCACCAAGAAATTTCACAAAAGTCACAGCCAAATCCCATGAACGAAAAAAACACAAAATAGCTCCGAAAATTACACACAAAAGATAAATTTCAGATTTAAATGGAGGAGAGCAAATATGCACGAAGTTGACACATGGATTACTTCATGATGAATGTTTACAAGCGAATTCTAGCATCTCTCAAAGCTTGGATGGCAAAAAGCTCAAATCGAAGAGCCTTTTTCCTCTCTTCCTCCTCACTAACCCTAAGAAAAACTCTCAACCACATAATAAAATGAGAGCCAAATCCTCAAGTTGTACCCGGCACAACCAGCTATTTTCTAAATTGCCTTTACATGAAGCAGTCACCCCAAATATCCAAGGGGTAAAACTCTAAGTTTTTGTTCATCAATCAAATGAACTCAGTGCCTTCTGGACTTCACTTTGCCTTGAGTTGACATCATATCTGCCCTCTAACTTTTCATCTCAGTTTTTGGGTCCAAACGGGTCAAACCTGATGCCAATTGTTGTGATACCCGAACCACTAAACTGTCCATTCTCATATTTGAGGACGAAACCAGCAGACCTCTTCCACACGTCGCTAGGCGCATGACTCACCAATGCATATCCATCGTCCATGTCCCTGTCCCGACGGCTCACCAAGTGCTCATGACACGTCTCGCCTTGACTTAGTCCAATTTGTCCAACCCTATCCTTGAGTCTCATCATTGTTGTCTTTATCACCCATATACTCTTGCTCTTCTAATTGGCTACAATAATGGCCTACTAGCAACCCAGCACCCTGCCGACCCCAATTTCCTGCTGGCTACTACACTACGTGATGAGTCATTAAGAGTAATGAAAATATTTTGTTCAATGGATGTCAGTGTTCGGATTCTAATAATTACATTGCAATTTGCATTACTGACATCATTTATGCCGATCCTACAATTATATTACAATGAGTTAAATGCACCAGAGGTCCATTAACTTGTGAGGAAGTTTCGGTTAGGTCCATCAACTTTCAAAGTGGTTTTTTGGGTCTATAAACTTTGTATGTCGTATCACTTAGGTCCATATCCCGCCACGCGGGCTTCTCATGCTGATGTGGCATGATGACTAGGCTGGTCGACCAAGTCATGGATGTGAGAGAAGTAGCATGGTCACCAGCCGTGGGCAGCAGGCTGCCGTCGCACACGTACAGCCCCTCCGCCTCCCAGCTCTCGCCGCGCCCATCCACGGCGCTGTCCTTTGGGCTGGACCCCATCTACGGTCACCTCGTTGAGGAACGACTCCAGGTCCTCGTCGCGGAGGCCGCCATCGCACCGCAGCCAGAGCCCGTCGCTGCGGTGGGTGCCCACCTCGGCCGCTCCGGCGGCCACCAGGATGCGTAGCGCCTGGCGCAGCCCGTTGCGGAGCTCCTCCACGTCTTCCCGGCTCGGGGCGCAGCGCACGCGGTCCTCGCCGTCCACGTGCCCCGCGCCGCGGTCGCAGACCAGACGAAGGTGTGCGCGGTGCGCGCGTACCGGAGCATGCGCTCCTTCATGTCGCGGCCGGACTCCCAGGGGATCAGCGAAGCCCAGTACCCGGGCCCCAGCGCCAGCGTCTGGATGATAGTGCGGGCGGTGACACGGTGCATGGTCGTGATGATGCCACTCTCGTAGCACTTGCCACTGAGCTCTGTAGCTGCCTGTTCTTGAGCCCTCGCCGTCCACGTGCCCCACGCCATAGACACCGGGTGCAGGTGAAGGTTGCGGCAGATGTGCCTGTTCTTGAGCCCGCTGTTGCGGAGGAGAGGCGGCGTCATGAGCGCGCCACATGCCGAGATGGAAACCTTGGCCTCTATGCGCAACTTCTTGATGATGCCGTCGCACATGCACGCCGCCACCAGGCCCACGCAGTTCTTGTTGGGGTTTAGTCCTACATCGTGTAGCGATGGTGGGGGAGCACAACATATAAGGCGGGAGAACCCTCACCTATCAGACTAGTCTTTTGGGTTGAGTAAGGCCCAAGGCCTTATATGTTGTAGCTCCGGTGGACCTGAGACCTGTGGGAGCGCAAGCTCATGGTAACGAGCTAGGCCGGCTGCAAGCCAGCTCCAAGACCGAGAACTCGGTGGTCACCGCCGGTTCCATCAAGTGGTATCGGAGCCCATGGTCAGAAAAGCTAAACCCGATAAAAAAAATCTTGAGCGTCACATATGGCGGGGGCACCCCGATGTGTGACTAAGGGGGAGATTGTTGGGGTTTAGTCCCACATCGTGTAGCGATGGTGTGGGAGCACAACATATAAGGCGGGAGAACCCTCACCTATCAGGCTAGTCTTTTGGGTTGAGTAAGGCCCAAGGCCTTATATGTTGTAGCTCCGGTGGACCTGAGACCTGTAGGAGCGCAGGCTCGTGGGAACGAGCCGGGCCGGCTGCAAGCCAGCTCCAAGACCGAGAACTCGGTGGTCACCGCCGGTTCCATCAGTTCTTGCTCCGGCCGTTCATGCCGCCGGGGTTGCTCTCGAGTACAAAACGCTCGGCCTTGGGGCGTGTCAGTATGACCGCACCGGAGGCCGCACGGGAATGCCGCAAAGGGGTCGCGGGTGAAGTCCCACGACGCGAGGCAGGAGTAGGGCGGCACTGAGGACGCGGCCACCGCAGACCTGAGCGCCTCGTGCCGCTACTAGAGCTTGTCATCCCACCGCCGCGTGGCCTTCAACACCTCGTGGTTCATCCGCGCCTGCACCGCCGCGGTCATCCTCATCGGTGATGCCAGGTCGCCGGCCTTCATGGCCAAGATCCTGGCTTCCTTCGTCGCGTTCGTGCTCTTCGTCGGGCCATGGCGGATTACCGCATTCCAGAGGCTGGACTTCACCACCGACGACGTGGCACGGTGCGTCGAGGGGAGCGACGGCATCATCGGCGCTGGGTCGTCCGAGACGGTGTACCGCGCGAAGATGCCGAACGGCGAGGTGATCAGCGGCGGAAGGAGCCATCAGCTGACGCGGACGGCAACGGCAACGGAAACAGGAGCATGCTCACCGAGGTGGAGGTGCTGGGACGCGCGAGGCCACGCTGCTCCTCTATGAGTACATGCCGAATGGCATCCTGGACGACCTCCTGCACGGCGCTGCCGGCGCCGGCCCCGCGGGCAAGGCGGGGCTGGACTGGGACGCGCGGCCGCGCTCACGCTGTTCCTCCTCAGCTGATCCGGCACCGCAACATCGTCCCGCTGCTGGTGTGGCGCACCGACGGCGAGGCCACGCTGCTCCTCTACGAGTACATGCCGAACGGCATCCTGGACGACCTCCTGCACGGCGCTGCCAGTGCCGGCGCCGCGGGCAAGGCGGGCTGGACTGGGACGCACGGCACCGGATCGTGTCCGTCGTCGCTGTGGTACTGCCGTGGCAGCTGCCGCTGCTGTTCACCACGCTCACGTTGTTCCTCCTCGGCTCGCCCTTCTACGTCATGGCGGCGTCTGACAGGAGCGTCATCATCGGCTTCGTGCAGGTGCTCGTCGCCAGCTACAAGAACCGCCACGAGCCCTTGCCGCCGGAGACCGCCAACTCCTCGAGCTTCTACAACAAAGCAGGCTGCAAGCCCAGGACTCCCACGAACAAGCTAAGGTACTTGAACCGAGCGGGCGTGCTTAGGAACCCGAGAAAGGAGGTCAGCCCCGATGGGGCGGCGTGCGACCCGTGGCGGCTGGAAGCGAAGACGATGGAGCGGACGGTGGGCAAGATGGAGATCCCCGTGGCCTCCTTCGGCGTCTTCGCCATCCTGACGCTCACCGTCTGGGTAGCCGTGTACGACCGCGTGCTGGTGCGGTCACTGTCCCGGCTCACCGGCCACGCGCGCGGGCTCAGCCTGCGGCAGCGGATGGGCGCCGGCCTCGCGCTCTTCGCCGTGGCCGCGCACACCGAGAGCGTCCACCGAGCCGCCGCGATCGCCCAGGAGCTCCGCGACCCGGGGCACCCGAACGAACCGGTCCACAAGGCCATGAAGTTGGTGCCGCAGCACTGCCTGACGGGGCTCGCCGAGGGCCTGAACCTGATCGGGCAGCGCCATCGTCAGGATCATCGGCGCGGGGACCCGGAGCGGCGGCCACGACTGGGTGAGGCGCAAGGTCGCCGGCGCCGGCCCCGCCCGCGACGTGATGGACGCGGCGGTGTGGGCGGCTGACCAGCAGCAGACCGGCTGACCAGCAGCAAACCGGCGGTGCGGGTCCCGAGCGTGCCGCCGCGCTAGCCTCGCCCGGCGCCATCATGGCCAGCGCCCTGCTCGCAGGCGCGGTGATCCGGTGTGCATTCGATGTTGGGCGCCGAGGCAGTGGTGCTCGCCCACAAGCTGTTTGACAAAATACTTTGCGGCCACGTGAGCACGAGAAGCCAACGTGGAGGGGTATGGACCTAAGTGATACGGCGTATAAAGTTTATGGACCCAAAAAACTACTTTGAAAGTTGATGGACCCAAAGTTTATGGACCCAAAAAGCTACTTTGAAAGTTGATGGGCCCAACCAAAACCTCCTCACAAGTTAATGGATCTTTGGTGCATTTAACTCTATTGCAATCAAGGTCACCAAGACAACCTTCTCTACAAGAACAAGAAACAAATAGGGACATGAGAAACAAAGCAAGGAAGAATCAAACAGTCTTTAATTATGTATTTATTTTATACTGCATCATGTTTACTATAAACTAAGCGTAGAATTAAGATATCTACTTTAATTTCGCATTTTATACTCCACCTTTGTGAACTATTGGAATATGGGCTGGATTTGGATATTGGTATATGAGCTGGGTTTAGATAATTTAGATACTTATTACACGGTGGCCTTGTATTATGTCTAGCCCCTGGCCCCTACCTCTTTTTTTGATCCACCGCTGTTTATATCTCTATAGTAATCAAATAAAAATAAAATACCCTATAAAAACTTATACTATCAAAAGAAATGCTAGCTTATGCGAATGTAGCGAACTTGTGGTGATTGTATATTTCCATGACTTTCTGAAGAAGCTAAGCAACGGCTAAGCTTCAAACATGTCGCTTTCTAGTGAGCCAGCACCAGCGTACATAACGCCGACGGTGAAATGGACCTTCGGTTTCGATCGGTCAGGCCTCCCATCCAACCTCTGCTCCGTATAAGCGGAGCGGGGTGCCAAAAGACTCTTTCAAACAACGACAATATGACATCCTAGCAAGGCCACCGTCCGGACGACGATCGATGGCCTCGTCTTCTTCGAACCCACATCTCCTTCCGGAGCAGCTGCTACCTACGGAAGGTAAGGGTGCGGAGGAGGAAACGAGGGAATGGGTGGCGGACCTGCCACAGGACGTGCGGCTCACTACTACACAAATGATTTTGCGCAACACCCTCCCAGAGGCCACCGAGGCGGACACCTATTTTTGCCCGTCACAGTAAATGCCATGGTTTACCTAGGCAGGCATTTTTTATTTACCACGGCGGACATTTTTGCCCGCCACGGTAAATCGTACCTAGGCGGGCATTTTTTATTTACCACGGCGGGCATTTTTGCCCGCCACGGTAAATCGATTTACCGAGGCGGACGTCTTAAGATGTCCGCCATGAAAATAGAGATTTTCGTGGCGGACATCTTAAGGCGCCCGCCACGGTAATCGATTATCGTGGCGGGCATCTTAAAATGTCCGCCGCGGTAAATACTCTATTTTCATGGGCGGACATCTTAAGACGTCCGCCACGGTAAATCGATTTACCGTGGCGGGCATCCTAAAATGTCCACCACGGCAAATCGATTCACTGAAACACATCACCTACATCCCTCGCACCATCGTCGCCGCCTCCCCCACTGTCTCTCTGTCAGCTCCCCGCCTCACCCACTCTCTCTCTCAGCTCTCCGCCTCCCCCACTCTCCCTCTACTCTCCCTCGATGCAGGCAGCGGCCTCCTTCAAGGGCGCGCGAGGCCTCCAGACGGCGGATCGAGGGCGCTGGGCGGGGCGGCTTGCTGGGACGACGGCGACGATCGCGCGCCTCCTCCTCCCCATGGATCCTCCATGAACGCAGCGGCCTTGGGGCTAGGGTTTCAAATCCAGTGAGTTCATCTCCCTCTTCCTCTCCATCTCCCTCTTCCTCTCTCCATCTCCCTCACTCCTCCCTCTTCCTTTCTCCAGATCCGGCGACGACGACCTCTTCCTCCACGGATCCGGCGGCGGCGACCTCCTCCCCCACGGATCTAGCGGCTGCACCCTCCTCCTCAGTGGATCTGGCGGTGGAGCGACCGGATCCGGCGGTGGATCTCCACCACGGCCACGACACCGGGATCCACCATGGCCACGACGCTGGGACCTCCACCACGACGGGCGAGGACACGTCGGCGCGGCGGCCTCCCTCCACCACGGCGTGGCGGGATCCGCGAGGAGGCATGGGGATCCGCGAGGAGGCGTCGGCCTGGTCCCCTGCGAGCGACTGGCGAGGTGGTGGCGGCCCTGCAGTGGCGTCGGCGTGTCCAGCCAGCTTCTCTAGAGACGTTGGGGCCCGGCCGGCTGCTCCTCTTCTCCCTCCCCGAGTGGCACGGATCTGCGGCCGTGGGAAGCCCAGATCCGTCGCCAGTGGGCTCGCCAGTGGGCTCGAGAACAGGCTCGCCGGCGAGCTCCTAGTTTTTTTGTTTTTTTTTAAATGATTAACCGCAGCGGGCATCCTAACGTGCCCGCTGTGGTAAAAGTATATTTACCGCGGCGGGCACGTTACACCGCCCGCCGCGGTAAATCGATTAACCGCGGCGGGCAAAGCCGTCCGCCGCGGTTAAGCCATGATTTACTGTGGCCTCTAGGCCGCGGCGGATGGCTTTGCCCGCCGCGGAAAACCGAAAACGCCCGCCTCCAGTAAAGTTTGTGTAGTAGTGGCTGGCCGTGCTTCGCCGGCTGGATGTCGTTGACATCCTCATGGGGCCCGGCCATGTTTGCTGTCCTTGGCGCCACGTCACGCAAGACAAGCCCGACCTGTGGCGCCACATCGACATGAGCCACCATGCCAAGCTAGCCAGCCGCGTCGACCTCCAGCCAGCCGCGCACGCTGCCGTGAGACGCAGCGCGGGCCAGTGCGAGGCCATCTGGGCTCAGGGCTTGGGCGTCGACCATGACCAGTTCTTCCTCTTCCTTGCGGACGCGTGAGCAACTTTTCCTCTTCTTTCTTCTGAAATTTTCTAATGATACTAAACAAATTTAGCAACCGTGGATGATGCTGCATATAAACACTACCGGAAACGTCAAATTTGCCAAGTGTTTTTCTGTTTGCCAAGTGTTTTTCCTCAGGCATTCGGCGAACAAGTTCTTTCCCCAGTGCTGCGCTAAAAACCCTCAGTAAAAAAAATACTCAGCAAATAGAAGGTTTGCCGAGTGTAAAAAAAACACTCAGCAAAGAGGGGGTTTACCGAGTCTTTTATTTTTTGCACTCGGCAAAGGACCAAAAATCATTTTTCTGGGAAAGAATGAGAAGAAAAAAAAACTTTGCTGAGTGCCCAGATCTAGGACACTCGGCAAAGGACCAAAAATCATTTTTCTAGGAAAGAAGGAGAAGAAAAAAAAATAAAAATAAAAAACTTTGCCGAGTGCCCAGATCTAGGACACTCAGCAAACGACAAAAAATCATTTTTCTACGAAAGAAGGAGAAGAAAAAAAAAAAAAAATTATTGCCGAGCGCCCAAATCTGAGACACTCGGCGAAGGGAAAGAAAAACATAGTTAATTCCCGCGAGCGCCCCTCCCCTCCCCATTCTTCTTCCCGCGGACGCCCCTCCCCTCCCCATTCTTCTTGGCTGGCCCCTCCTCCCTCCTCCCTCCTCCTCAGATCCGCCCGCCGGCACGCCCCTCCCCTCCCTCTCCGGCGCGCCCCCCTTCCCTCCCTCCCTCCTCTCTCTCCTGCCTCCTCCTCAGATCCGGCCACCGGCGCGCCCCTTCCCTCCCTCCGGGGGGGCCTTCACGGCCGCCTCCTCCCCTCCCTCTCCCTCTCCCAGCGCGGTGGTGCCCTCCCCCTCCCTTTCCTGGCAGTGTTGCCCTCCCCCCTTCCTCTCTCGGCATGGCGGCGCTCCCCCTGCCTCTCCCTGCGCGGCGGCGCTCCTCCACCACCTCCACCATATCCGGCCCCGGCATAGGCGGATCCGGCGACGGTGGCACACGGGGAGGCCGGATCCAGCCCCGGCGCGGGCGGGCGGATCTGGCGCGCGGCCCTCCTCTCCCGGCGCGGCGGATCCAGCGGGCGCCCCTCCCCTCCCTCTTCTTCTTCCCCGGCGGGCGCCCCTCCCCTCCCCCTTCTTCTTCCCCGGCGGCTTTGATGGTGGTGGCGTGGTGGTGGTTGTGGTGGCCGGCGGCTGTGGTGGTGGTGGCGGCGGCGAGACTTTTTTTATTTTTTTTGAAAAATATTTGCCGAGTGTTTTTTTTTGGACTCGGCATAGTCTTTGCCGAGTGCCCGACGTTTGACACTCGGCAAATAGCTCTTTGCCGATAAAAAATTGCCGAGTGTCGTTTGTCGAGTGTTACGCTTTGCCAAGTGTGTTTGGGGCTTTGCCGAGTGCCCGTGGCACTCGGCAAATCTCGTGTATCCCGTAGTGAAATATGTTCTTTTTGCGAGGATATAAATATGTTACTCCGACAGTCCGATTGGCCGAGTATATACTTGAATTTCTAGCCTTTATGGGATATGAAATATACCTGCGTTGCTATTGTTCGATTTGTAGGATCATAAGCTTTAGGACCAGAATGAACATGAAGAACACATATTGAACAAACCTTTGTTTGATGAATTAGCCATAGGCTCGCTGAAGTCCCGTGCATGCTTGATACATGCGAGATCTAGACGAGATATAGAGCATGGGTTGCCTTCCCGGTCCAACAACAGCTGCCTGATCAATGGTTATATATTAGGATGGATTGACCGGACCATGGGCGTTTATCTTCTTTTATACAGGCTATTGCACACTAGGGAACATACCTCGTTCAGTTGTTCTGGAACGAGCCCAGGAACCGTTCCTGCTGATGATGGTTATTCAAATTAACAAAGCAATCCAGCTAGGAATCTATCCTGGAGGTCATTCCATAGCAACCGAACATGCCCTTAGGTTGGTTTTTGGGTTGGTCCTTATTAGGTGGATTTAGCCCCTAATCAAGGCACAACTAAGCTCCTCTCTGGCTTGGACAACAAGCCATGATTCCTTTGTCAGTAATTCACACACTTAGCTTGTTAATCAACCATATCTCAATAAAACAACATACCAAGACATTGGATCAGAATAGTCAATTAAGTGCTATTGAACCCTAGTCACTGCAGTATACCATTTCATTTAAAAATAAGATTATTCATACAAATATAGAGAGTATTTACACGATTGTTCCATTTTAATTCAAGAATTTGAGGCTCTCTACCAGACCCATGCTGGCAACAGGTGTATTGAATGCAATAGGTAGTAGGCCTTTACATGAGGATCCGCCAACATCAACCTTGTGTATATTTAACATCAATATAATGGTATCATAATGGATTCTATCTTTCACAATATGATAATTACTGTCAATGTGTTTGGTAGCACCATTTGACTTCTTAATACTCAGATAGATAACCGTCTATTGATTATCGCAGATGTGAGTGTTTATTAGATATGCTGTCAACCACTCATAATCCTGGGACAAAATTCATTAGCCGTATTGCCTAGCCAACAGCCTTGTAACACGCCACAATAATTCTCCCAATATTGTCAACGTGCAGTAACACTTGCTTTGAGCTTTTCCGTGAAATAGTCCTCTATCGAGGGTGAAGATATAACCTGACGTAGATTACTTAGTATCTACACACCCCGTAAAATCAACATCTGAATAACCTACAACCTCAAGGTTACACCCCGCAAAATCAACATCTGAATAACTTACAACCTCAAGGTTATCATATTTCATTTACGTGAACATGTAATTTTTAGGTCCATGCAAATAACACAAGACTTTCTTAATTGCTTTCCAATGATATGGACCTAGATTTGATTGATATCTGCCAAGCATATCCTAGTAACAATTAAGTCAAAGTTAAGTCAAAGTTGTAACACCCTGCGCCAAAGTTAAGTCAAAGTTGGTAAACCCTGCGCATCCAAAATCTTCTTATATGGATCAGCTCCGTACGTGGAATGGGCCTACATACACGTAGCACCTCTCTTACACTTTCATTTTTCTGTGAGTATTAACACATAGAAAAATGAGTTTTAATCTGGGCGGACACAATTTTTCTGTGCGTGTGAGACCCATAGAAAAATTGTTTCTGACGGTGAACATTCTATTTCTATGTGTTATTTTCTGACGGTACACCGTCAGAAAAATATTTTTCCATTGGTATTCGTATTTTTCCGTGGGTTTTTGCATACACAAAAGTATTTGAAGTTTCCAATAGTGCGTCCTCGCTTCGTGTAAAAACATTAACCTAGAGATGATATCTTTGGAACGACAAGGATTATAAGCTCATCCTCACCCTCGTAAACTTAAAAGGTAGTACCAAATCCCACAAACTATAACTTCTTATGTGCCACATGGGCCAACAAGTACAACCTTTAATGGGCTGGAGTGTTACATTGAACCCCAACACCTATAAGGGCTAACGCTCTCAGTAGCTCACCACATATGCAACAGATGCCCATAACATCTCAATGGTACCCCATGAGCACAGAATACCATCCATAATACCCCGCATTCAAAATCTGCTTATAAGAACCAGCTCAGCAGGTGGAACAGGTGTCTTATTTTCAAAAAGTATAATGTGCCTATTGGTTCTAGATTTTGAATTATTTATTAGATTTTATTTGTACTTGTTCATAGTGTTTTAGCGCATAGACGTGCTTGATATTTCTTTAAATCACCATTTTGTGTTATATTAAACTTAGAGGTTGACAAGAGAGGCCATAGTCCAAATAGTGTATCAAATATATTGTAGTCAAATTAATCAAATTATTTTTGGAGGGCCAACGAAGTCATTCTAATTGGAATTCTATATATATTTGGTAAAGGTAGCACCTACAAGATCGGTGTCATCTTCTAGATGTTTTGTATGTTTCATGTCTTCTCAAGATTCCTTTGGTCAATTTCAAATATAACATAATAAAGCAAAATGTTTTATTTATGATTTAAATAAGTAATGAATATGACTAGTATATAAATAATTCCAAATAGAGCACCAACAAATCGATTACATTTTAAGGAAAAAAGTTCTGATTTTATATTTTATTATTTAAAATGAATTATTTATGAACATTTAGAACTAAACGACCAGTTACTATTATTATTAAAAATTAGGAAACATAAAATCACCTTAAGCAGTTAGCGGATTGCTAAACTTTGTCCGGTACTTGCTAGTGATTCACTGGTAAAAAAAATTCAGAGTTTAGAGTAACAATATTCGCGTGACAAGAAACGAACTCATGCAAAGTTTGATAGTGAAATATGGTGGACTTCACCCTAGGTAAACCATGAAAGAAGGTATTTCTTGTAAAGTACTCAGATTTTTAGTAAAGAAATATATTTCGTTTTTGGATAAAGTGAGGACCAACATTTTGTCTGTATCCATGTACTGCTCCTGCAGGGCTCCGCAACTGAAGAGTCTTCGCCACATCTCGTGCAAGAGCATCTCTAAGCACGGCCTCAACGAAGGAATAAGGAAGTTCCACATGCTTGAGAAGCTAGAACTGTCACTCCACTCAGACGCGGCCACCGCATCCAGCTTCTTCAGCCTCGCTGAGACCTGCAACGCAGCGGCCGAGGCCTGCCCGCTCCTGAAGCGCCTCCGGCTGAACAAATACTGCTTCCACTGGCTGTCCGGCATCGGCGACAGCGAAGCCACGGAGATCGGGAAGATGCACGGCCTGCAGTTCCTGCAACTCTTCGGCAACAGCCTTGGCAACGTCGGCCTCACGACAATCCTCCGTGGCTGCGTGCGTCTCGAGTCTCTCGGCATCCGACACTGCTTCAACGTCAAGATGAACGATGAGGTGCGAGCGGAGTGTGCCAGGCTGCAAATGCTGAGGCTACCGGACGACTCCGTTGACGACTACGACCTCAGCTTCGGCAGTCCTGACGGGATCCCAGATTTTTATAGGAACGTCGGTTCTCCTGATGATGATCCGGATCCGACGGGTAATCCCGGCAGTGATTGGTACTCCCGCTAATGCGCGCGATTCAATCAGTCAGGAGATTGTATACATATTTCTCCATGCACCATTCCATCGATACACCACTGCTAACTCCTATATGCGGGAAGACTCTTAGTAGACGAAAGCATTATTACAAGTTCGTGTTAAAAATACCCATGACTGATACAGAATAATCATTCTTATGCTATCACTTACTCTTTGTTTTCAGACATACTACACGTGATCTCTACCTAGTCGTAATATACTGTAAACTTACCAGTTCTACTCTATTTTATATTTACATTTATATTCATAATTTTTGCCCACCTGTATTTCACTTCTTTGTGTCCATAATGTACATTTAGTTGAATCCTTTAACTTAAATTAAGGTGTCTTTTGTTACCCACCACGGCTCACGACTATGCTATTGACTTCCAACGCCAGCCAAGCCAATGAAGACCAAGACCCCTGAGCTCACGATCGTGGTCAATGGCTCCACGACCAGCAAGACAACCGATGACCCGGGGACAGCTACCAACTCATGTACGACGTCCCCGGGAGAACAGGAAAGAATGACGAAGGCCACGGCGAGACCACGTCGCACAGGACGGCTGGTGAACCACTACCGTTCAAATAGTGCCGACACTACCAGCACTATAGCACCACGCCACCCCATGCAGTGACATGGGCACAAGACCATAACGACAACCACGTTTGGATGTACGTAGACGCCAAGACAAGACGGCCTGCCTTGCAAGCCAAGATAGCTAGTTTCCCCTCCCTCAGGCTCACGACCGCCCGGTTGGGAGAACCTAACCCTTTGTATGTGGCCTGGCCCCGGACTCTTGAAACTTCAATCTGGCGGTCCCTCTCCACTCTCCTATCTCATCCACTCTTCTTGCATACCCCATTGTAAGAACTTCAGAGCATTCAACCGAGGGACACGCACTCGATCTATCTCTGAGACTGGACGTAGGGCTCCGGCCCGAACCAGTATAATTCCTTGTGTCTTTGGATGCTACCATCGTCTTCCTGGAGCAGCGCGACATTCGTATAAATTCACTCGTCGGGTGACAAAACACCGACAAATATCATATGACATCATAAATCTAAATTTTAACTTTTAATATTGTACCTTTTATTCAAACATCATATTCTTATAGTTTATTAAAATATATATTTTAGTCCTTGATTCTACTTTTCATATAGCGGAACGGCTAGAATTAAGACATCTCAAGCGCGTTTACAAACATCACAAGGACTTCCAGCTTGATACGCAATTGAAATGTACAGAACAATTCCTGTAGTTCCTAAAGTGTCTTTGGAAACCAAATCATCAACTTAATACAACTTATAACATTATTCATTCACATAATCTCACTCCAGGAAGAAAATTTTACATAATTTCACATAAATTTAATGCATCAGAGTATTCAGAGTAACATGAAGTGGGTCCAAAACTTTAAGTTAATACAAAACAGAGTTTCAAAGCAAAGAAGCTACGTACAAGCTCACAAGTTCGATACTTAGGATATTACCATTATAGACATAATTAAACAAGAACTTCAGAAAATCACAAGTTCATATCAAGCCCACATGAACGTAAGCAATTATTTCATACATGGTGCTTGTAAGTAACCCAACGCCCAACTGTAAATTACTCTAGCAAGACGTACACTTAAGATTTTTCTACTATGTTCTAACTTACTCTCAATTGAAATGAGTTAAGAAACCCATAGATAATCCTACCAACGAGTCCATAACTAATCTAGGAACGTAAATGTCACGCGAACACAACAAATGCAGTAAGTAAAGAGGTAAGAATAGAAAAGGCGAACTTTCGAAGATGCAATATATATCTTGTGGTGCCGGTTGTCAAATCGTAATCCCTTCGTTCGTGTTGGTGCTCGACGGAGGTACGCTCTGGGTCACAATGTTAGATTTGTCACACAAGACTTCCACCAAGAAGAGGCTAGTCAATAAGTCTCACCACCACCACCACCGGGCTCTTCCAGTGACCTTGAAGTCGTGTACACTATGGAGTTTCTCCATGTGAGCAAGGAACTCTCCTCTCTCGTCGCCTGCACATCAAGACGATGCCACAACACACTGAGAATGGAACGAGGGTCACCACCTAGAAGGTCGTCATGCCTTCATTGAAATATCACAAAGACCGCAAGGTGCTCTATCTCAATAATATATACAAGTGTGTAATAGCCCATTCTTTTAAAACACTTAAGCTCTAAGGTCTAAACCTCACAAGGATGAACTATAATGTTTATCATAGCCATGGATGGGATCTTGAATGTCTTGAGAGGGTGAATATGAAGTGTAGAAACCGTTGCTCTAACTTTTCCTAGCCTTGAGGCACTCTAGCACACACAAAGCAAGAGATGATCCGCTAGGGGCTATATTCCTCCGACGACTGTTGAATCTTCACTCACTTACATTGGGCTCTCTTCACCAAATGATCTATCATCATGTCCTCTGTTGTCCACTGTATCATCCAGTATCTTACCATTGATCTTAACCATTGCCACAACACTGGTCTATAATGGATATTCCGTCGGGCCGCTCTTGTACTTCACCATATCATCCGATTGCACTAATCTTCAAGGTCTTCGATTGTTGCAGCTCTTTGATGTGCATCAGATGATCCATGCGAAGACTCGTAAACCCAGCAGCTCGCACAGCCCGGCGAAGGCCACGTTGAGATTGTACGCATCTTCCACTTGGTGTCATACAGCCTCCGCGGGGCGTCATATGACCATAGTCCGGCAGCAAGAAGTCAGTGTCAGAGGTTGCGGGAGGGTATCGCACGAAGTCTCGTAAAGTCCCCCCGCAACCGAAGACACCATCTAGCGCAACCCGGCATCAACCATGTCCGACAGGAGCGCAGCTGCTCCAGCACAGCCGAAGGCAAAAACAAAGTAATCCTAGCACAAGCGGAGGCAATGTCCAAGAAATGCTCCTTCAACCTCCGTTGCTTACTCAAACTGCTCTGTGGCCTCTCGAGAAGCATCAAGAATAAAGACCAGCACCTCCGATGGATGCTCAAATTGCACCAAAGCCTTCGCAACAACTGCAAGATCGAACACGAGCACTCCAGTTTCACCGCAGCAACGTGCTAGAGAATTCATGTCAACCCCAAGCATGCACAAAGATGGAGGCCAGAGCGATAAAATAGACATTGAAGCCTCCGCAAGGCGTGCAAGGTCAAAGACCAATACCTCACCTTTTCCGCGCAAGCACACAGACTCGTACTCAATGTCGACCAGAGAAGAGAGAAGCAGAGGCAAGAGAGAGAAAGTAAGCCATAGAAAATGTAACCCTTCGGCCTAGCTAAAACTTATATTAAGAATCTTTCATAAAAACAAGAGCACAGCTAAACAATCCTGGAAAATTCATTACAAAAGCATATATGATTACAACAACAGCGCATTAGAAGAGCAATAGTACAAAACCCCGAAGGCAATAACAGAGCAAAGCACAAAAGGCATTAAAGCCCTCCAAGCAACAGCTACAAGGGTGCGAAGGCCAGTCAAACAAATCAACATAAAACTAAGGGCGAGGCCCTCGCCAAGCCAGTGACCTAATAAACTCCGCCGTTCATCATCAATATCGTACTTCACGAAAGCAAACATGTCACAAACAAAACGTTAGGGAAAACCTTCCCGCCAATATTACCAAAGCTCACCACTAACATAAATCCCATCTGGATACATAGTGACAGGGGGTACGTCCTGCACAGGCCCAGAGAAGGAGACCTGCACAGGACAAATTCACAATTCAGACCTAGATATACACAAAAGGGCGGGCGTTTGCAGCACATCGCCTTCGACCAAGCCTAAAAAACTAGCTAAAACCTAGACATTACACCTATGGGTCAGTAGGCGTAGGCGTAGGTTCCCTAGACTTTAGGACCTCGGCAGCAGGGGAAGGAGCCTTCGAAGCCGGTGTCTTCGCAGCTCCAGAAGACTGCACCCTAGCAGTACCACGTGCAGCATTCGTCCTCTACGACTCCTGCAAAAACAACACAAAGTTGTAAAAATAACAAACAAGCGACAGAAAGCTTAAGCGAAAAACTATAAACAACGAAGAAAAAACCAACCTCAGCTTGGCGTGCCTCCGCCATCGAGCGAGCCTCCGCCTGGCCAAACTTTACCCATAATGACTTCATAAAGTGGCGGACTGATCTCCTGATATCGCGCGAAGTCGCTTCAAGATCGGCTGGGCCCTCAAGGTCTCTTTCCTTCACATCTTTGGCGTGCGGGCAGCCGTCCTGCGCCAGCATCTTGGAAAGGTTGATGGCGGAGGCCAGGGCTCCAAAATTGACAGCGCCGCCAACAAAGTCAGGGAGCTTCAGGAAGTTGGTCTTCATCCAGGAAAAGATATTGAACACCGAAGACTCAGAAGAAAGCGACGACGTAGAGGCCCCAAATTGTTCGAGGGCACCCACATAGAGCTCAGCCGTGGCCAATCCAATAGCCTTGGTGTCCTCGAGGCGCTTAGACAGCATATCCACTTGCGCCTTCAAGGCAGCACTGGACTCTCTCTCCGCATCCACCTACTTGTGAAGGTTAGCGGCCGTCTCAATAGCTTTTAGGGCGCGTTCAGTAGCTAATTGCTCAGCAGCCTTCATGCCATCCACCTCCCTCTTCAGCGAATCAACATTTTTCTATAGCTCCAATTCAGCTTGGACAGTGCGGAGGCCACCAACCTCCCCTGCAAGCCGGGTCTTCTCGGCCTCAAGAGTGTCCACCTCTTTCTTTAGGGCCTCGATAGCCAGATTGTGGTCGACCACCTCCTGCATGCCACGTTCCTCGATGGCCTCCGAAAAATAATGGCTCTGTCAAGACAAAGGTTAGCCATGGAACAGCAGAACAATGGTAGGAAAAGCAAATAAGAAACATACCACGCATTGCGGCTCCTAATTCATAAGCAGCAGCTTGAAGTAATCAACATTCTTCAAGTGGTGGCAAAGGCAGCCTAATAGAAAATCAAGCGTAAGAGATGTAAAACCAAAAGCAAGAAAAATAAAAAATAGAAATAACAACCTCCGATGTCATTATAAACAGCTTGAAGGACATCTGCCCACCCACTTACTGTGCTGTCGGAGGCACCTGAAACAGCAACTAAACATCAGCAAAACCCGAATAAAACAGAGATAACGCAGAAATAAAAACAAGAAGCAAACGTAACCTTCACCACTAGCCTAGCCCAGGCCAGACGGACTAGGATTCACACCCTCAGGGGAGCTCCCAAACCAAGATGAGCAAGATCCTGGTCAGCAGGCTCAGTAGGGTTCTCGATAACCTTCGTCAAACCCGCTGAAACAATCAAAATAAGTCAAGTCCAGATAAAACTACAAACACAAACAGCAAGGAAAAACAAAGTTAAAAGGCAACTCAGCCAAATGCAAAGGGTCTAGAATGGCATCTGCAGCACCAGCGTCCCCGCTGCGTCGCGCTGAGGCCCGGCACACCATGCTATGGAATGGAGCAGCCGGAGGGCGAGCCTCCGCCTCGCCCTCGGACACCTCCACGGTAGCACCAACAGCAGGGTGGCGGCGCTCCGTACCAACGACCTCCACATCCTTTGGCAGGGAGGCGTCGCCTCCACTAATCTCCTCTTCAGAGCCAGAAGAATCATCATCCAAAACACCAGGCATAGGAACCATAGCGAAGGGTTCAACGGCAGCACAACCACCCATTCCTTGGAGGGCAGTCTCAACGAAGTCATCGCCCCCAAGATCAAAATCGGCGACAGAGCCTTCGCCCTCCATCCCAACGTCCACGAAGGCCGAGCCTCCACCAACATTCTCTGTAACCCCTTTGTCAACACCAGCGGAGGCAGCGGCGAAGGCGAACGCGGTCTTCCCCTCTTGCTGACAACCTTTGAAGTTCCAGCCCTCCTCCTCTTCTTTGTCTCCGCCGTAGCAGTTGTATTCTATGCGGCGGCCTTCCTTGCCTTACCCTCCAGGGATTTCAACACCTTCGCAGGAACCTTGTGTTCCGTGTGGTGTATCCCCAACTCTTCTAACACATGATTTAGCCGAGGCATAGTGCCCGCAATAGCCCTCCGTGCAAGAAATTCCTTGTCGGTTATGTCACCAACAATCTCCCGTGCCTCTTGTTCCACGGCAGCAACAAAATCCTCGAAAGTCTCCTCAGCTATCCCGAAACAGGGAAAAGGAACCCCTTCGCCCATAAACAGGCAGGCTCACCATCTCTATCTTAAATGAAGGCCTATACTTCCCAAGGGGCCAGAACTTGGCAGCAACCATTTCTTCCACAAGGTCACGGCCTCTGGAGTACTAGCAAGCCAAGGCGAAGGCCTTATTGCATGCCTCTCTATGAGGCGTAATCTCTTCACTAGGAGTCACTTTCGTCAATGGTTTCATTTCGGTCATCACAGAGGCAAGGGGATAATGAGTAATCTTCTTCCCATCTTCATGGGTAGAAGTAACACCGAAGGTCTGGATGTAAAACCAATAGCGCATCCAATCTTTGTCCCACTTGTTCTTCTAACAAAACGAGATCTCTAGCCGGGACTCTACCTGCCGCCTCTTCGCCATAAATGCGCAACTGCCATACTGAGCTATGAGTTCATCGCCGCCCACCTTTTTAGGCTGGTGCTGAAGCTCATAATAAGTGCAAAAGGTATCTAGATCTGGCTCAGCACCGTAGGACTCATAGGCCCAGCAAAACTTACTCAAAGTAAAAAATCCATTGGGGGTGAGGTGGTGAATCTGAACATCAAACTCCTCAAGTACTTCATGCAGGAACTTAACGGAGGGAAGGCGAAGGCCATAGGCAAAGAAGTCCTTGAAAACGACAGCATAATCCTTACCAGGCTTAGGTACCGTCTCGCCCTGCGGAAGTTTAGCCCGGCCTTGAGGGATGCACTCATCCTTCTTGAGTTGCAGGATCATCGTCCTGGTCATCAGTGAAGGCCCAAAGTCCTAGGTCTTTCTGGCCATGGCCTCTGCTTCCTTGGCTCCAATCAAATCACCAACGGAGCCTTCAACCCCAGCAAGATCCTCCTCAAGCTCCTAAGCCTCTGCACTAGCAATTATGCACTCCTCAAAACGCACAGGCCACCCACTTGCTCTAACGCCGAGAAGATGGCGATACGGACCGAAGAAAGTAGCCCGGCGGGGAGGAGGGCTAACAGGCGAAGCCACTTCCAAGATCAAGCAACAGCAATAGGAAGCGAAGGCAAACGACAACTAAGTGAAGGTCAAGCAAAGACGAAAGAACCTGGAAAGCAACTGTGGTGAAAGCAATGGCTCAGATGGGGATGGGGAGTCCTTCACCTACCACCCCCCTTATATGGCCCCAGCCCCGTCGCTTCAACTTTCAGAGCCAACGGTCGCGTCCGCTCGGCAGCGCATCGGTTGTAGAGCCACCGCAGCCAATCAAATAGTGACATGACAACAACACAACGGTCTAATCCGGGTGACCCAGGGGGAAGGAGGGGAAGCCTCCGCGCCTCAGAACCTAAGGGCTAGATTTTGAGGACAATGCCTGCCAGCATCAGACCATGCCCTCAGGAGGGACAGTTGGGACACGGTTACGAGTCGCGGAGGCTCCAAGGATCACAGTAGCGCTAAGAACTAACGATTAACCATGTTCTATGAGCATTGTGCAGGAAAAGAAGGACATAACCTCCGCCTAGTCGGACGCCCTGAGCGCGAAGGTCCGAAAACTGCGGCGAAGGCACCTGAATGCAGCCGAAGGCGAAGGCTCAGGAGACACCTGCGGAGGCTACAGGAGTCGGTGCGAAGGTACGGGCGAAGGTTCTAGGAGCCGGGGGACTTCCTGCAGGGCGGTGGTGCCGGGCCATGGGCCGCAAATGGACTCACGTTAGCGGCCCATCAAGCAAAGACGGTTGAAGAAGAAGGCACCCAAAGTACCCCTAGCGGTTTGTATTAGTATTGAAATATTCCGATGATGTACTATAACCGACAAGGGGTAGAATTATAAAGAGTAGCCTTAGTAAGCAGTGCCCTATAAAAAGGGGACTCAAACTCTGTACAAAGGGTGATGGTTGAATACATTTATGAAACCCTAATCAGACTTGAGCCCACTCTTCACACTTCACGCCTTCGCCCAGGGCACTCGGCCGGACGAAGGCCTCCATCAGTCCTCCCTTGTCCCTCCTGCTGGAAGTCCCTTTTTCCAACAGCCATCCTCCACGTTCTCGACTTTCCTGATACCCAATTTCCTGGTCCCACTATAATCTAGTGTTCCTTAAGACACGTACCTTATCAAACTTCCATGTATGAACACCCGAACGAGATTAACGCAGATTGTATCCATGTGCTGCCCGAATAATTGTAACGACCTTCGCCCCCACCTGATAATGCATGCAAAAAAAAAGATGTATACCAGTCTTGCTCGTGAAGAAGGATGGGACTTGGACCTTCTGTGTTGATTACTACTACCTCAATGACCTCACCGTTAAGGGTACTTTTCCTATACCAGCGTTTAATCAGCTGATGGATGAGCTTTCCAATGCATGCTGGTTCTCCATCCCCGATCTTTTTGCTGGATACCATCAGGTGCGTCTGAAGGTGGGCGACGAGCACAAGACGGCCTTCTCAACCCACTCTGGCCACTATGAGTTCAAGGTCATGGCGTTCGGTCTCACGGGTGCCCCGAATACATTTGAGAGTGCCATGAATATCACCCTGGCACCTCTCTTCTCCACCAATGCGTTATTGTCTTCTTTGAGGATATCCTGGTCTTCAGTCCCACTTATGAGCAACATCTTCAGCATCTTCGTCTGGTCTTTGCACTACTGCAAGCTGAGCACTGGCATATTAAACTCTCCAAGTGCAAAAAGGGGAGTCAATATAAGATACAATAAGCACAGGTTTAACTCGAGGACAAAAAAATCTGTAGCAATCAATAAGAAAAAAATGTAGATGCACCTCTGACATATTATGAAGAATCTATTATATCTATTTTGTATAAATTAAATAAAGAGAAAAATATATAACTTAATATAAAAATTCTTTATTAGTCAGATGTATGAAATAGTATCTATCTTAAAATTATAGCATGTGCAAGAGCCTGGGGTGATGGGTATATGACACAATCATAGCTCATCGGCCATCCTCCACGTAATCCACACCTTTCCTGATACCCAATTTCCTGGTCCCACAATATATATAGTCTAGTGTTCCTTAAGACACGTACCTCATCAAACTGCCAATGTATGAACACCCGAACGAGATTATCGTTGATTGTACCCATGTGCTGCCCAAATAATTGTAACGACCTCCGCGCCAACCCGATAATGCACGAAAAAATATATGCCCCATGCCTTAACGGCCCAGCCCCACAAGGGGCAGACCTCGACGCCACCAGTATAAAGCAGCGCCATCTGCCTGTGCTTCTTCGAACCACAAAGCAAGCCCCCTCCACTTTCTAAGCCCATAACCAAAAGCACTTCTAGAGCACCCAGCATGGCACCGCGTTCTCTGGCTGTGCTCGCCGTCGCCCTCGCGCTCTTGCAGGCCGCCTCGGCGAAGTCCTGGCTTGGCGCCAAGTTCACCACGGACGGCACCGTCCGCGAGGGATATGACAGTTCGGGCCAGCAGGTGGTGATGCTCAGCCTCGACCAGCACTCCGGCGCCGCCGGCTTCAACTCCAAGGAGCAGTACCTCTACGGCGAGTTCAGCGTCGAGATGAAGCTCATCCGGGGAAACTCCGCCGGCACCGTCTCATGCTTCTACGTAAGTCATCAGCTAGCGCTCTCCCGAGTCCCGACTCGATCCACACAGTCCACGATGATCGACGACCAAAACCTCGTTTGACATGATGTTTGGCTGACTCACTTGATATGGGTATTGATTATTGCAGCTTTCTTCTGGCGACGGCGACGGGCACGACGAGATCGACATGGAGTTCATGGGCAACTCCAGCGGGCAGCCGGTGGTGCTCAACACCAACGTGTGGGCCAACGGCGACGGCAAGAAGGAGCACCAGTTCGACCTGTGGTTCGACCCGGCCGCCGACTACCACACCTACACCATCATCTGGAACCCGGAGAACATCCTCTTCAAGGTGGACAACCTCTTCATCCGGTCCTTCAAGCGCTACGCCGACCTGCCGTACCCGAGCTCCAAGCCCATGACGCTGCACGCCACGCTGTGGGACGGCAGCTACTGGGCCACCGAGAAGGGCAAGGTGCCCATCGACTGGTCCAGCGCGCCCTTCGTCGTCTCCTACAGCAGCTACTCCGCCAACGCCTGCGTCAGCGGCGGCGCCTGCCGTGCCGGCAGGGACGGGTGGATGAGCAGGCAGCTCGACAGCGCCGAGTGGGGCACCGTCAGGTGGGCGGAGCGCAACTACATGCGCTACAACTACTGCCAGGATGGGTGGAGGTTCCCGCAAGGACTCCCCGCCGAGTGCAGCCGCAACTGAGATGCATTGATACTGATACATCCTCCCCCGGCCGGTTTATCCAACTACTGCGCATTGTTCATTGTTAATTGGTTTCTTTTTCATGGATATATTATTCTTATTCTTTTTTGTGAATTTGTGATTAAAAATCAGCCCTGCAGCAACGTGTGGGCGGTTGTACACCTAGTTTTTCTTGAACAGCAGAGCATGTAATTTTTATCGTGCTTTTGGATATATACAGGCATGCAGCAAGTGTTGTGAGAATTAATTTTACAGTCACTGAGCAAACTATTATTGTATAAACGGAAATGCTTCAGAGTATTCTAACTAACAGAGAGAGAAAATAGAGAATTTTATGAGAGTATGTTTATATAAATAGAATAAACTATATGACAAAAACATATAAAGAAGACGGACGCATCAGTCAGTGACACTAAAATGAGAAGCTTTACAGATGACTAATTAGAGACATGTATTGTTATTACACGTCACGAGTTTGTCTACGGCCAAGTATCAACAAGACACATCTCTAATGTGATCTTATTGGACCTTTAGCTTGTGAACTAGATGAACAAACGGTGAACTTTAATGATGCTCTGAACTAGCCAGATGTTGTGTACATATGAACTTTTTATTGTATATAAGTACATCCATGAATTAATCGCCGTTGTGAGGTGTGTATGAATTAATACTAATGCCTACAGTAGATTCAAATGTGATTTCTAACTTTCCCTAACAAGGGTTAGGCCAGGTTGGGTCGTTCGGGCCGTGTCCCAACCTAAAGAGTTTGTGATGACTTCACTTAGAGTCGCAAGATATGTAGAAATGTGTCAAACATGTATGTAATAAGGAACGCCTGAGACACATGTTAAAAGAATCTCGTTTCTGATGTAGGCACGTTAGATAGACCTAGGTCCAACTACCGATGTCTCTGACTGAACAATATATATCAGAGACACGCAAAAAAGTAAACTGACTCGGATCAGTTTGATCTGACATGCGTACCACACAAATCTCGATTCTAACAAACATAGCAAAGACGGTGATCTATGAAAAATCTGTCTCTAATGAGTCCATATCTAGAATAGAAATAACATGTGTCATGAATGTGGTCCGCATCACAGACCCAAATTTGGAGACATTTGTTTCACGTTTCTAATATGAATCTTGAACCATCTCTAATGATGTCTGATTTTATCATAGTGTATACAAGCATGCCTCCTGCACCCCAAGAAACCATGTTACCTAGGCCCGCCTCCTTGGTTCCTTTGTTCGATACATTGTGTTACCTTGCCGACCAAGTATTCCCTGGGTTGATAACTTACCCTTGCCGCAGACGAGTTTTCATTCTTCCCCAAAGGCAACTCCAAGAGTCTCTAGCTTAATTATAGCAACTCTACCAGGGCCCCTACTTGAGCCCCACAGCTAAATATGGGGCTTAGGCCAAACAAACGTGCTCCAGCAGGGTCCCTACATGGGCCCAGAAATTTGGGTGGGCACCCAAATCCACCCTCTAGACTCCATTCCTAGGGTCTCACCCCCAGGCCCCCATCCGGCTGTTTCCTCCCCACACAGTACGAAACCGCCGCTCCTCCCCTGCTTGGGGAGCAAGCACGGCCGCATCCGCCTCCACCGCCCTTCATGATGGCCGCTGCTCCTGGTCCGCCGAATCTGCTCCCTCCCGGTGGATCCCGGCCAACGCTCCCCTAGTCGTAGCTCGCCGTCCCCCGATGCCGCGCGCTCACCCACCGACACTATGCGCTCGCCAGCGCAAGGAGGTCCTGCATGCGGCCAGGCACACGCTTGATAGCACGGGAGAGGAGGCATGGGCGGCGCTGAGCATGCACGGCCAGCAAAGACAGGAGACACGGGCGAGTGCATGGTAGAGGTCGTCTGGAGGGCGAGGTCGTTAGGAGGCGGCCTTGAGGACCACTCATCGGAGGCTGGCCAAGTGCTTCTGCAAGGGCGTGGTTTCTCCCTCACCCGTCTCCATCCACCGCCGCCGCCGGGAGCGGCTTCGCGTGCTCCCTTCCTGCTCGCACGGCCAGATTTGGGAGGAAGGAGAAGAGACAATGACGAGAAGGTCTCGTCTGTCATTCTCTCAGGAATTAATTTGGGGTCCCAAATTTGGGGTCTGCTAATGGAGTGGGAGCAAAAGATTAAGCCAACAAAAATATGGAGGGGCACCCATATCAAAAGTAGGGGCCTGATGCGTTGCTATTCGGCTCATGGTTTTTGTGGCTGATGAGCCGGCTGCAACTGATTTGTTGTGAGAGAAAAACATTGTACAATAGCTAATAAGCCGGGCTGATAAGTTCAAGCGAACAGAAATTCCAAATTATGACATATTCTATTCTAAATTTATGTCTAGCCAAAGATGGATTCGGGTTGGTTCTCTAGAGTACACACAAGATACAGAGAAGCTGTTGGAGAGTGAAAAGATATAGAGAGCCTTCTTTAAAAAACATATAAAGAGTGACTTTTATTCAATTGACTCTATAAATGATGATTTAGAGTGTGGGTTTAAAAAAGAATCTGAGATGCTCTAACACAGAATATCTGAAAATGGCATGGCCAGCTGGTTAATTAGCCAGGAAAAGTTTTCCCATTTGTGAGTGGCGCGATGCGAGCCAGGCGAGAGAGAACCAAGCGTCATGCATTTCCATTGGTTACGGTACACTCGGCTCAAGTACTAGCTAGTTAGCGGCCCGGATTGGCTGTCTCCGTTGGGCGATTCAGCAGTGTCGGAATTCGAGTGAAGTCCCACGGAAATTTGGATGTAGGACGCCACCAACATTACACCATCGAATGCTACGCATGGGTGCTCCACGGGCGCAGCCAGTATGTTGGATCAATTAATATAGACTAATATAGACACGTTTGCTTGTCCAAGATCATACAAGAGAACTCTGTATCATGCATGTGTAGGATATGCTTCATCTTTATACAATTATACTATACCCGATTGTGCCAACCCCAATCATTACATCAGTCCCGCAGGTAACCTGCTCCGGCACCGCGCAGATTGTGTATATATATATATGATTGGTCTAGCTAGCTAGATACTTTTGTGCTGTCCACTAATAACACCAGTTGGCATTGTTGATATAACGAATTCTGATCTACACGACACGGTCCGGTGATCAGGGTGTGGCGGTAGAGCATCATCGTCGCCTGTTCCCATTGACACTTTGGCCAAAGACTGCCGTCCCCTTCGCTGCCTTTTGCGGTATCCTCATGTGCTTTTATTTGCATTATGTCCTTGATGACAGGAATGTGTGTCGCTGTCGTCGTCCGCTCGATCGCGCGCGTCCGTCTTCAACGCGCTTACCAGCTGCCTAATGCACGACATGGCATGTGTTCCAGTCGCGGCCGAACGAGCAAAAAATAACAAATACTACGCCGTGTCACCTCGCGGCGCCGCACCGCGTCCACCGCCACCACAGGGCGGGCTACCTGCTCATCATCGTCTGCATGTGCATGTGCTTGTCCACCCACCGGTTGGCAGACGACGCGCGAGAAAGAACCACAAGGTTATACGCGCACCGACGCAGTATGCATGCATGAACCTGACACGCGAATACGCACCGCAGTCAGCTTTTTCGCTATAATAATAGGGTTAAAAAAATCTCCGTATCTCTAAAAGTACTCCGTGATTTTTAGAGACGGACAGTTACAGACACGCCTAATAAAATATTGTCTCTCAAAATACCCTAACGGAGGTGAGTCCCTAATTTCAAAATACATTAACCTCTCTGGAAATGATCGAATGCTCCTGCTCCCGCATCTGGTCGTCCTGCCACCTGCATCTGGTCACTCTGAGCTGCTGTTTCTTTTGGTGAACAGTAACACCAGTGTGTCCAGTCCCTATCCTCTTCGGCGTCTGGTCAGTGCGTCTGACGCCCTCGCTGCTAGGATTTCCCACCGAACGCGTCTGGTCACAGGGTCCGCCCTACAAAACCTTTTCTTCACTTGTTTCTTTGCGATCCTTGCGTCCTACTTGGTTCCATCTTCGTGCCTTGAACTGTGCTTGATCTTGTAGGTCTTCCATGATGCTTCTAAGGTCTTGCTTGAAGTGTTGATCATCGGGTCACCTTGACGCCTTCGTATAGGCCACGTTTGCACCCTAATGGACTACAAAATAAACACTTATAAATTCATTAGTCTAATTTGGTCTTGTTGATCATCAAACACCAACATCCAAAGTTAAATGGGCTAAGGTCCATTTTCCTTCCAATCTCCCCTTTTTGGTGATTGATGACAACACGACCAAGTTCATACATTTGCTAGGATGCAATGAAAAGGCAAGTCTATTTGAGGCTAAAGATAACACTTGTATGAGCTTTTTGGAAACTTATCTTGCCCTTGCAAATGTCCCCAAGTGGCATTATGGACTTTGTTCATACTTCTTAACGACTAGTGGAGGAATTCCGCAAGCGCACAAAACTACCGCGTGGCACTTCGCTCGGTGAGTACCGATTGTCAAATTTATATTTTTCCCACAAGAAGGCAGAAGTCTACAACTTATATTTAGGTTAGGATTGCTAACGGGAAGCCTATGGATATCCTAGGTACGTGAACGATAATGGTGGTTGACTGTGAACTACCTAATAAACTACTAGACAAGCTACACTAGAAGATAGCTAAGTGGGAGAGCGATCAATATATCTTTAAGTAACAAAAGGTTAAACTAATGACTAGGAGAAATGCGATTGTACTTAGGAGCATAGCTAATGTAGACAAGGCCCAATCTTCCGATATGTAATATAGCGTCGATTGGTGGAGACTCGATGTTCACGATCTAGGCTTCGAACCAAGACTGATTCGGACCCTCGCAACCGTTACACCACTGCTCCGTTGGTTATCAACCACGCGAACGCGATTGACCTCGCCGAGAAGGCTTTCCTGCAAGCTAATCGAGAACACAAGCAAGAACGGGATGAACGCAATCTGAAATTGCAAATAAATATAAGGCTTATGATAACGAGAAGGAGTTCAAATCTTTATTTGAAAGGACTAATCGCCACAGGCGAACAAGATCAAGAACCGGGGCCCTAGATCACAGCAAACGGCCTTGGCGGCACAGTTGCAGCAAAACGACGTCTGTTTCACGAGGAAATCAAGAACTAAACAAAATCCAAACCCTAAGGAGAGCGATGGCTGCTAATTATAGAGCCCCGAACGTCACCCCCTTGGACGTGCCCCCTAATGGACTCTAAGACGATACACGGCCCAACGGACCAAAGGACGGTGTCGCAGCACCCTGGCAGATTCTAGACGCTGACTTGTTTCAACGATTCTCATTGATTCCGAAGATCTTTTGATGTGAGACCACTTGTATTGGCTTCCTTATCTAATTAGCTTTCCATCCATACGTGGATCTTTGAAAATGGACCCCGGATGCATCCGTGTGACCAGTTTTATGATAGACTGGTCCTGGAACCCGAGATGGGCTCGAACTTGATTTGGGCCTCCACCTTGGTGACTCGAACCGGATGAGCTTCGGACCTCCTTCCCGGTTAGGACACCCTCGCTGATCTCCTTGTCCTCTATCTCCAAGCATGGTCATATGCATAGAGCTCATGTCCTTATCAATAGCCTACCTACCAACTATGAGAGTTAAATAGACAAGGTCTGCTACAGGCCCTACAATTTAATAACTAGACCTAACATGGTGGAATACAGATGATAGACAAGGCTGTCACCACTTGCCAACTACCACAATCTATCCGGAGGTCTATCCATATCCACAGGTAATCTATAGCCTAAGCACCTCACTTAATCCATAGGCTTACTACTTTGATCTGAGCTCTGATGAAATGAGATCAAAGCACCCTAACAAGACGGTGGAACCGGTACTAACGAAAAACTACTAATTAAGAGATAACCTATGCTATTAATGCCAAGCAATAAGCACCTAAGCTCACTAATGATGAACAATAATGAACAAGTACTTAAGCAAAGCAAAGCAATAATACTATAATAAAGTAGTGAATAAAGTAAATGCTAAATGAAACAATTACAAAGAAGCTATACCAGACCTAGAAGACTCTTCCGGACTCCAAGAGAAGCTCCGCTCTTGGTCTAGACTACTTCTACTACTAAGCTATTAAGCTAGAGAGTTTGGAGAAGCTTGGAATTGAATGGGGCCCTTCTCCACCGAGCTCCACACTCCATATTTATAGTGTAGAATGAGGGGTACTTGTAGGCAGCCAGGAGGTTGATGGTCGTCCCAGGGCAACGGGCGGCAGCATAGGGGCGCCGGCCGGGCCTAGGATGCACCGCCTTTGCATCCTACGGTGCTAGTTGGCTCCCAAAGGCGGTTGTAGGACTAGCACATGTCGAAATTCGGCAGGTATGGCGGTTCCAAAGTCGGTTGGAGGCTCCAAAGTGTATGACAATGGGCCCATGGATCCTAGGCCTTCCAATCTCGTCCATTGATCAAACCGACATTGAATGGACGCTTGAGGAGGCTTGTGGAGCAGCTCCCACGGATCGGTGACATGGTAGGTGCTAAGGTGGCACTGGGCGGTGCCCATGTGGGGCCGACCAGCGTGGCATGTGGGCCCCCAGCCCCACTGCCACGTCCACTTGGTCCATTTTCCATATTTGTCACCTTTTTGCATATTTTTGCTATATTTTCCTGCATACAAATAATTCTACAAGCACAAGTGGAACTAAGTGAATAATAAACAAAATGCAACACATGTGAAGATGTTTTACCTCACTTTATCATGCTTTTGGGTGGAATATTGATGGTCAAAACAGGTATTAGTGACCGTTAACAGACTTAAGCCTCCCCTAACTGCATAATCCACTATTTCCCCTTTCTCGGACAATTCCCAATTAGGGTTCACCCCTTTGATCTATTGATTGGGCTTACTTTTGGTCCTACAATTTCTCCCCCTTTGGAATCAAACACCAAAAAGAAAGACATTAGAAGTACAAGGGAGGGTCAAATTTTGTGATCTTTTGTAAGTGGAGTAGAATAGATCACAAAACTTGACTCTCACAATACATAGACTAAGCTTCCCCAAAATATATACATATATATGGTGGGTGAAAAGCATATGCATAATTGGCAAATTAATGCACAAGAGAGTTTAATCTATATAATGCATGGAGAAACCATATAGGTACCAAATTGAAATCAACATAATGATATCTGTTTAGGAATACAACATGTAGAAGCTAATCAGATTTTCACCACTTGCAATGGGTGGTGGATTTTAAATGCATGATGCTTATCTCCGGGGACTCTATTTTTCTTGCAATGAGACTAATATACACATAATAATCTTGAAAAGAATGTTAGTCTCAAAGCGTCCAACTTGTCGAATAACTTTCCCCCTAAGATTGTGCATACAAGCGTAGAATACTTCTAGGAGACATGCACATTGACTTTTTGAAGTCAAAAATACAACTTGCGAGATGACATCATATGAATGTGAGTATCATTTAGGTGATATTCGGGAGAAATAATCTACAGTTTGGACTTTGGCACATATAAGGAAAAAAACTTGTAAAATGAGCTTTGTGTCGTGCTCCTAAATAATTTTAAACTATGTAGGTTTGCTCCAAGGGTAAGAGTGATACCGAGCAACCGTACCATATGATTTACCTAGTGTATGCATGACAAAAGATTAAACATGCAAATGCAAACCTAGGCATGAATAGGAAATGAGATGCTAATTGAAATTGCAAGAATTTAAAATCTAATTACCTAACATGGGAAGGGGGAATTTGGCTCCATAATATGCAGTAACCTACTTGGCAATGACATGATCTGATGTGATACACCTCATGAAATGCACCCAATCTTTGCCAAGTCTCCAAATTCCCCGTAGTCCATTGGACTTCTCACTTTCCCTTCAGGATCCAAACCTTCTTGGTGCTCTTCATGTTGGAAATGATCTCCTTTGGCACCCAAAAATGTTTAACCCCATTGTTGACATGCTTGTTCACCTTGATGGCCACCACCTTGTCATCTTTCTTATTCTTCAAGAGATAAGGTGTGGAGGCCTTCTTGTTCACCTTGTTTGTGTAGGTGTTGGAGAGCTTGCTTGTTTGCTTTTTGTTTTTCTCTTTCTTCTTTTCTCCCCCATTCTTCACCTTGCACTCATATTATTGCGACCTTCCTTGTGGCATACGTAGTAAACCATGGTTTGTCCTTCATCAAGCTTCTTCACTCCCTTGGTGTTATCTTGATGAAGTTGGGTTTGCTTCGTCTTGCCTTGTACTTGAGTCAAGTTCTTAGTGAGGTGAGCCACTTCTTGCTTAAGCTGCTCATTCTCTATTGCGACCACTTGTGTACATGTTTCCACAACAATTTTCTCAAAACGAACTTGGTCGCAAACGGGTGAGTCTAAAACACATAAATCATTGCAAGAAGTAGAGCCATCCTTTTTAATTATTTCATTTGTTTTATCATTTTAGGAACCTAGGGGGTGCTACCGATATCTTCAAGTTTGCTAGCTAGCTCATTGTTTTGTTCTTCAAGAAGTTTCATTTTTATGAGCAAATTTTCATGAACATTTTGTGAACTAGCTAGGTTCGATTTTAGATCATCAATTATAATCATAAGCTCTCTATCAATAGCATTGTCACAATTCTTTGCTTTTATCTTAGTGTACTTATTCTTAAGTTCACTAATTTGTTTCCTTTGTTTTATGCAAATTTCATTAAAGAATTGGACTTGTTTCTTAAGCTCATCAATTGAAGGTTCTTCTTCATCATCATCTCTATCACTCTCACTAGAGGAGGAGGAAGAGCTTTTATTACCTCGTGCCATAAGGCACATGTGAGAAGAGCTTGATGAAGAGTGCTTGTGGCCACGCCTCTTGTGATGATCTTCTTTTTCACTTGAAGAATCATCCCTTGTCTTGATTGATGTGAGGGCTTTGGTCTTACACGTCTTCTTTTTCTTGGGTGAGGGCTTATTTGGATAAACTTCCACAAAGTGCCCTAATTTGCCACATCCATAACATTAATTCTTTCTTTGCTCATTCCTTTGATTGATGAAGATAAAATCTTGAATTTGGATGGGCACACCCTTAACATTTTCCTTTGGATCGCCTTCTCCACCTTATTGATAAGCTTGATTGATTCTGCTTCAAGTTCAAAGGTGGAGGAGGAAGATTGATCATCATCACTTGATTCTTCTTCATCATCATCATCCTCATCTTCTTCATCATCCTCACTTGAGGAGCTTGAGCTTGAGCTTGTCTCAACTTGCTTTCCCTTCATCTTTTTTTCCTCACCACATGTGAGAGCAATGCCTTTGCCTTTGCTTGATGAAGAGGCTTCTTCTTGACCCATCTTGCATGACATTTCAAACGCCACCAATTTGCCAATGACTACGGCTAGGGTCATGTTGCTCAGGTCCTCCATGTTGTGGAGGATAGTGATGATGCTTGCATATTTCTTTTGTGGTAGCATGGAGATGATCTTCCTCGCAATGTCCACATCACCTAGCTTTGTTATTCCTATTGAATTGAGCTCATTGATAATTAGATTCAAACGAGAATACATATCACGAACAAACTCATTATCATTCATTTTAAAGGAATCATAACTTTGTTTAGCTGAAAAATGTTTTTGCTCATGGAGATTACTTGTGTCATCATGGAGCTCATATAATTTTAACCAAATTTCACGTGCCATGTTTAGAGTGAACACTTAGTTAAACACATCCATGCTAAAAGATTCAAACAAGCAATTTTTGGCTCTTGCATTAAAATGATTTTTTTCTTCACTCTTGGTGGGTTTGTCGGGATTTTTAATGGGTTTCATCCCGTCACGAGTGACTCTCGAAACACCCAAATATACCACCTCAAGGTGACAAGTCATTCTAGCTCTATAGTAGGGGAAATTTGTGCCATCAAAGTGTGGAGGCCTAGAGGTATCCATCCCAACCACTTAAAATAGCGTCGGCTCCACGGCGGTGAAGCCAAAGGTCCAAATTGAGCCAACCAGCTCTAATACCACTTGTAATGATTGTGCCGCCTAAGAGGGGGGAATTAGGTAACTTAAAATTATACTTTTAACTATGGCCTCTAATTTCTACCTTAGCAAAACCTATGCAAGAAAGTAATCTATCTAAATGTGCAACTAAGGTTTTGCCAGGTGTGTTGCTATCTCTACCGCAAAAGAGTTATGCACCCTAGATATCAATCCTATCAACTAGCCTATCAAACTAAGCTAGAAAAGTAAGCACATAACCAAGGTACATAATATAAATGCGGAAGATAAAGATGATGTGGAGATACAAACTCCCGTCGATGACTCTGATATTTTTATCGAGGTATTGAGAAGCGCCCAAGCTTCTTCCTAGTCCTCGTTGGAGCCCCTCGCAAGGAATCCCTCACAAGGGCCAAGCTCCCTGTCAGGTAACTCCATGGATAGCCTCGGGCCTTCACCATGCGCAAGTGGGTCTCCGGTGTGACTCTCCCGGACCGCTCCCTGCTGTCTTCACTATCAAGCTTCCGGACGAACCACCGTAGGCCTTGTTCCCTCCATACACGATGGCGACCACACCACAAGCATGGTTGGTGCGGTCTCGCAAAACATACAAGCCCCGCTGAGCACAACAATGGTGCGCGCAAGCACCGAATGATAAGAGGTGGAACTAGCACTCAGCCAAGTTGCCCGATCGACAATAGGCTGGGTAAGTAGGGTGCCTCATAGAGGCCCAAAGTCAACGATCCCTCGAAGGACTGGCTAGTCCCTCACTCGGGCTCTACTGATTTGAAGCTCATCGAGGGCATTGCCCGCCCTAGAAGTTGTGAATGCATCCCTCACGTCCTCAGAAGGACATCCGATCAAAGACCAATAGGACTTGAACCCCTTTGGGCCAGTTGATAAGCCAAGAATGGATAAAGCCCTTAATCATGATCCCTAACGCGACCTAGGAGGCCATGAAGGGCTCGAAGGCTCCTGACAACAGTCTAACACAGGGGTATGTTAATTCCGCAGGTTGAGGACATGACAGTCTGACTAACCTCTGGGCTGACTCTCTGAATCAGCGATGACTCAGAGGCTATACCCATTGGGCGCAGTCATGCGCACCCACTGGCAGGAAAGGGATGGCTCAATAGCTCGTAGTTGGCCCTTCCCTGAGGAAGTCCTCGATGTCAAAGAATCAAGGCCGAGAAGGCAAGAGTCGCCATTGCTCATAGCTCGGGGGCTCGGCCAGGATGCAAGGATTCCCGACCAAAGGAGAGCCCAAACCGAGCCATAGCCCTAGTGGCCATCCCCAACATTGGCTCAGGGCCAAGTCGGCAACAATTGTCCCGAGCTAAGACCAGAAGCCAGCCCTAGAATCTGTCAAGCACTCCGAGGCCTGACAGGTGCAAAATCAACACTCTGCCATGAGGCCCTATGGGCCACTCCCTTGGTAGGGTCATTCCTGAGGCATGACACAACAAGACAAATAACTTTCCGCAGCCCATAGAGGGGAGGGCTCTAGACCCACTCGTCAGCCACTTCGGGTGGGGGAGGATCCTCGTGTATCAAGGAAGCTGGGAGAAGGCTCTCCTAGGAAAGGCTCCGCTGCAGCAAATAGCACCTGATGGTCAAGTGGTAGACTATGGTAGAGACATCAGGGAGTGTAATGGGGACGGGGTTCCTGATCTTCCGTCAGGTAGAGATAATTATCGTTGTGGCGGAGAATGACACACCCATCCACCTTTAGATCGAAAGATCAAACCCTACAATCTTTGTGACACAACTCCTCTAGTTATCAACCAAGACACGGTTCCGGTTGACCTCGCCAAGAAGGCTAACCCCTGCCTGTGCAACGACGAACACAAGCAAGAGCAGGAATAAAAACAACCAAATTGCAGATGGATGATTAATCTCATGATGTTGGGGTCTCACAAACCAATGAACGACAAAACTATTCTTGACAGATTAATCTAAGCAAAACCCAAACCCTAATTGAGGGGTGGCGGCTGTTTATGAAGACTCTAGGGTCATGCAAAGGCCCCTGGACGCACCTCTAATGGGCCCAAACACGATACACGGTCCAACGGACCAAAAGACGATGTCGCAGCACCCTGGCAGATTCTGGATGCTGACTTATTTTGACGATTCCTGTTGATTTCCAAGGGCTTTTGATGTGAGACCACTTGCATTGGCTTCCTTATCAAATTAGCTTTCCATCCATATATGGATCATCGAAAAGGGAGCCCAGACTCGCCCGTGTGATCAGTTTTATGACAGACTGGTGCCGAAACTCGAGATGGGCTCCAACTTCAGTTGGACTGGGCCTCCAGCTTGTGTTGGTCGTCCTTGCTGGTCTTCTCCACCTCTATACCTTTCTCCAAGTTCCTCATGACCCTCTCCTATGTTCCTAAGCAAGATAACATCATTAGGTAGTAGTCTATTCTCAAATTTATGAAAAGGATCGCTTAAAAACGAGCTCACCTCTAAATTGAGTTGACGCATTCGAGCTCGGGTCATTGGGCCTTGCATAATGGTTAGAGGATTAGCAGGTACATCCAAAGGAGTGATGTCCTCATCATCCTCCCCCTCTTGAAACTGAGTCATCCTCGACTCAAACTCATCTTCTTCTCCCAAATAAGGTTTCAAATCTGTAATGTTAAAGGTGGGACTAACCCCGAACTCGGGTAGCAACTCAAGTTTATAGGCATTATCATTTATTTTCTCAATTATCTTATAAGGACCAGCTGCTCTTGGCATTAATTTAGACTTACGCAGCTCAGGAAATTTATCTTTTTGCAAATGTAACCAAACCAAATCACCCAGTTCAAGTTTAATTTCTTTTCTACCTTTACTACTAGCAATTCTATACTTTTCATTCATTCTTTCAATATTTGCTTTAGTTGTTTCATGCAACTTACGAATGAAATCAGCATGCTCTCTAGCATCACTCTGTGTTCTTTCAGTGGTAGGTAAAGGAAAAAGATCAATAGGAGTGCGGGGGTTAAAACCATACACTACCTGAAAAGAACTTACCTTTGTGATGGAATGTTCCGCCCTGTTATATGCAAACTCCAAATGCGGCAAACACTCTTCCCATATCTTCAAATTGCGCTTCAAAATTGCTCTCAACATGGTGGACAATGTTCAATTCACTACCTCAGTTTGCCCATCAGTTTGGGGATGACATGTTGTAGAAAATAACAGCTTGGTCCCCAATTTATTCCACAAAGTGGGCCAAAAATGAATCAAGAATTTTGCATCGCAATCTGAAACAATAGTAGAAGGCATACCATGTAAGCGAACGAGTTCTTGAAAGAAAAGGTCAGCAATATGAACAGCATCGTCGCTCTTATGACAAGGAATAAAATATGCCATCTTAGAAAAACGATCAACCACCACAAAAATACTATCCCTCCCCCTCTTAGTCCTTGGCAAACCCAACACAAAATTCATAGATATATCAGCCCAAGGAATAGAAGAAACAGGAAGAGACATATACAAACCATATGGGTTCAACCACAATTTAGCTTTTTGACATGTGGCGCACCGAGCCACGTACTGTTCTACATCTCGCCTCATCCTTGGCCAAAAGAAATGTGTGGACAGTACCTCCTCCATCTTCTTGGCACCAAAATGTCCCATCAATCCGCCTCCATGTGCCTCCTGCAACAATAAAAGACGAACGGAGCCAACTGGATTGCATAGGCGGTTAGCTCTAAACAAAAACCCGTCATTGATCATAAAGTTATTCCATGTATGTCCCTCTCTATAATGTAGCAACACTTTCTTAAAATCAGGATCAAGCGCATATTGTTCCTTTATTGATTCAAGCCCAAAAATCCGACAATCAAGTTGGGACAGCAAGGTATATCATCTAGACAAAGCATCAGCAATCACATTATCCTTCCCTTTCTTGTGTTTGACAATATAAGGAAAAGATTCAATAAATTCAACCCATTTAGCATGCCTATGATTCAGATTATGTTGAGAGCGAAGATACTTAAGCGATTCATGATCAGGATGAATAACAAATTCTTTAGGCCATAAATAATGACGCCACGTCTCTAAAGAACGGACAAGTGCATACAATTCCTTATCATACGTGGAATAATTCAGAACAGGGCCATGTAATTTTTTACTAAAGTAAGCAATGGGTTTACCATCTTGCATCAAAACACCCCCAATGCCAACACCACTAGCATCACATTCTAGCTCAAAAGTCTTACCAAAGTTTGGAAGTTGCAGCAATGGTGCGTGTGTGAGCTTGTCCTTCAAAGTGTCAAAGGACTCCTCATGTGCCTTTCCCCAATGAAACACCACCCCTTTCATCATCAACTCATGCAACGGGGCAGCAATGGTGTTGAAATCTTTGACGAAGTGGCGGTAGAATCCTGCAAGACCAAGAAAACTCCTCACCTGTGTGATGGTTTGGGGAACTGGCTAGCTCTTTATGGCTTCAGTTTTCATCTTGTCCACCTCAATTCCCTATGGAGTTACAACATAGCCAAGAAAAGAAACACGATCCGTGCAAAAGATGCACTTCTCAAGGTTACCAAATAATCGTGCATCACGTAAAGCATTAAAAACAGCACGTAAGTGATCCATATGTTCAACAAAAGGCTTGTTGTAAATCAATATATCATCAAAGTAAACTACCACAAAATGACCAATAAAAGCTCTTAAAACCTCATTCATTAAGCGCATGAAAGTGCTAGGTGCATTTGTCAAACCAAAAGGCATTACTAACCACTCATACAACCCGAATTTGGTTTTAAACACGGTTTTCCATTCATCTTCAAGTTTTATTCAAATGTGGTGGTAGCCACTTCACAAGTCAATCTTGGTGAAAATTATAGAGCCACACAACTCATCAAGCATGTCGTCTAGCCTAGGAATAGGATGATGATACTGAATAGTAATGTTATTGATGGCTCTACAATCAACACACATACGCCAAGTTCCATCTTTCTTAGGAACCAAAAGTACAGGAATGGCACAAGGACTAAGGCTTTCATGTACATACCCACGGTCCAGAAGGTCTTGCACTTGCCACTAAATTTCCTTAGTCTCCTCAGGATTGGTTCGATAGGCAGCACAGTTGGGCAAGTTTGCTCCCGAAATCAAATCAATTTGATGCTCTATCCCTCTCATAGGTGGCAGCCCCGGGGGTATCTCAGCTAGAAAAATTTCCTCATACTCCTACAAAAGGTTAGTGACAGCAGGAGGCACCAAACTAACAATATCATCAAACGAAAATATAGCTCGTTTGCATACCAAAGCATAGCAAATATCATCATCAGAAATTTCAGCAAAGTCACATTTTGTTGCAAGCATAACACCACCCTTTAATTTAATCCCCTCGGCCTTAGAAATAGATGTAGACTTATTCTTTTTAGGTGGGAGAATAGAATTAGCAACTTGCTGATTTTCATATTGAACATCATTCAAACTAGCAACGCGTTCTCTATCAGCTTGTACAATTTGAGCAGGGGTCAAAGGTACCAAAGTAATTTTCTTTCCTTTATGCACAAAAGTGTATTTATTACTTCTACCATGGTGTGTAGCATCATTGTCATATTCCCAAGGACGACCCAATAAGAGTGAATAGGCTTGCATAGGTACCACATCACAATCAACAGAATTAACATAAGAACCAATGGAAAATGAAATTCTACAAGTTTGTGTTACCTTTGCTTTTCCAGAATCATTTAGCCATTGAATATGGTATGGATGTGGGTGCGGGCATGTGGTCAAGCCAAGCTTCTTGACCAAATTAGAACTCACCAAATTATTGCAGCTACCTCCATCAATAATGACACGTGCTCGACGGTTCTTGACGAAGAAAATCTGGAACAAGTTATGGCGCTAGTAGCTTCAAGGTTGTTGTACTTGTGTCTTTGAGCACCCGCTATACAATGATGTTCCTATAGGCCGCCGTGTCCTCTTCACTAAGGACTTCGCCGTCCTCCTCATCTCGTATCTTCGTCTTCTTCATCTTCAAGGTCGAGGTGCTTGATGTAACCATCTTCAGTAGCAATGTATGCCCGCTGACTTGGGTAGTCCTTCTGCACATGGCCAATTCCATGGCAGCGGTGACACTGAATGCCCGAAGTGCGTCCTGTCGATGCAATGGATGAGGCACCTACAAAGAATTTTTACCTAAATCTGAAGGTCATGCGGGAGGTGCCTTAGGTGTAGCGGTAACTCCAAAGGCTACTGGTCGCTTGCTCACTGGTGGAGGTGCTCCAAAAGTGGTTGGCTTGGTCAGCCCCAAAGATGGTGCCGAGCGTGGCGTGTATGTGGTCTTGACCTTGCTCTTCTTTCTCGCTGTTCACGCCCCTAGAATTCCTTTTCTCGCAAGCATAGTGAACTGAAATAAGCTGGTTGATAAAGTGTGAAATTCTTTATAATCAACAATGTCCTGAATCTCGCGCCTCAAACCCAAATAGAAATGACAAATGGAATCTTCGTTCCCCTCCACAACACTACAACGCATCAATCCCTTTTGGAGCTCACCATAGTAATCCTGTACATATTTCTCTCCTTGTTCTAAACGCATCAATTTCTTATGTAAGTCTCTATGATAAGAAGTAGGAACAAAATGATCACGCATAGCTATCTTAAGTTCTTCCCACATACCAGGTAAAGCATCTTGTGCAGCTAGCCCATTCCACCAAATAATGGCAAAGTCCTTAAACTCACAGTAGCTTGTCGAACTCTATGTTGCTCAGACACAAGGTGGGCACTAAACTTTTGTTCTACCATCATCTCCCAATCAAGATATCCCTCAGCATCATAATGACCCGAAAAAGATGGTATTGTGAACTTAATCTTAGCATAAGGATCATCGGGCACACGATGATTATTACCTTGATGGTGGTGGACACCACCCATACCTATCGTGTTGCGGCGAAGACGTCGTCGTAATCTTGCTTGTCGAAAGGCTGCTCGATCTATGTTCCCATTGGCATCATACACTGTGTCTTCTGGCAAGAGACCATCGGTGTTGCTACGGTAGATGTCGTTGTTGACCGCCACAAAGGTTTCCAACTCAGTAACCTTGTCGGTTAGCATGGAAATTCATTTGTCCAATCTCTCCGTGCTATTGCCAATGTTGAGTTCAATGAGTGCGTCAGTGATGGCCTTCCTGATGGCCTCATTCATCCTTTTTGGGCATTCTCTATATAGCGACTTGCGTTGTTTCTTTATCGACACACTCGTTGAAATCTTTGGGATTGTTATCTCGGTCGATCATCTCCTGCCGCCATTGTAAAACACAAAATAGGAACAAGCGGTGAAAGTTATCCCTACCAAATGACTACGTGGTTGCAAAGTGGTGTCACTTTTCACAAACAAGTGGAAGCGTCTTACCAAGCTCTTACAAAGTTCTTACCAACCAAAGCGCAAGGCGGTACAACCGATTTAATCGGTTCGTGATACTTGTGAGGCAAATGGCACCGAGATTGCAAGGGCTTTTTCTATCTTGATCTGAAGAGTTTGTGGAGCTTGGAAGGCACACAAAGAATAATATGTATATTTGGCGAGACAAGTCAAGAATGTAAAGTAATGCTTTGAATTATAGTCCAAAGTACTTGTTCTCGTTCTTTGGTTTAAAATGTTCCAAGTGTCAGGTGTGTGACAAACAAGTATGGTGGATAGTAAGGTGAAGTGTGTGACAAACAAGTATAGTGAATAGAAAGAGCAACACGAACAAGGAACCAGACAGCACACGCTAACACAGCTCACTTTGGCCTTCTCTATATGCTCCTTTAGATATTGTTTCTCTTTTGTCTCTCTCTTTTTTTTATTTGTTTAGGCTATCATTGTTTTTTTAGGAAACTTTAACTTTTTCTTTTTATTTTTTTGAAATTTTTTCTTCACTTAGGAGCACAAAAGAAGGAACCACAGAAAATATGAGCTTAAACAAGTGAAAGGTGTGGCCTGTGGAAAATTTAGATAACGTGCTCAAAATTGACAAAAAGCTTGTGACCACGAAAAGAGGATCTTGTGATCAGTTTTTGGCCAAAATAAAATTTTCTAAACCTAGTAAAGCAAGGGACGAACGGATCCGAAAATTTTTTCTGATCGATTTTGATATATGGAACGTCGAAATCTGAGTTCGTATGCGAAAACTAGACCAGTTTTCAGAACTGACTCCGAATTAGAGGACAAAACGGGAACAATGCGCACAAAATTGGTCACGGCAGCAAGGATTTGATGGAAACGATGGGGAAAAACACATGAACTGGACTCTAACACGACCAAACCAGCAACAAGACCTCGACCAGGACACAAACTCAACACGACGGACTCTGAAACTAAAATATGCAAAGGTTATGGCACGGAAGGTTCTAGGACAGGAAAAAAACGAGTATGGCACTGGACTATGGGATGAATGCGAAACACTCAAAACTAGGGGATAAATATGAACCTGATAGTATACCTTAGCTCTGAATACCACTTAATGGGATGGAGTTCCCGATCTTCCGTTAGGTAGAGGTAACAATCATTGTGATGGAGATTGACACACCGATCCGACTTCAAATCGAAAGATCGAACGCTGCAATCTTAGCACCACAACTCCTCTAGTTATCAACCAAGACACGGTTCCGGTTGACCTCGCCAAGAAGGCTAACCCCTGCCTGCACAACGAAGAACACAAGTAAGAGCAAGAAAGAAAACAACCAAATTACAGATGGATGATTAATCTCACGATCTTAGGGTCTCACAAACCGATGAACGGCGAAACTATTCTTGACAGATTAATCTAAGCAAAACCCAAACCCTAATGGAGGGGTGGCGACTGTTTATGAAGACTCTAGGGTCGTGCAAAGACCCTGGACGCGCCTCTAATGGGCCAAAACACGATACACGGTCCAACGGACCAAAAGACGATGTTGTAGCACCCTGGCAGATTCTGGATGCTGACTTGTTTTGATGATTTCCGTTGATTCTGAAGGGCTTTTGATGTGAGACCACTTGTATTGGCTTTCTTATCTAATTAGCTTTCTATCCATATGTGGATCGTCGAAAATGGAGCCCGGACGCGCCCGTGTCACCAGTTTTATGACAGACTGGTCCTAGAACCCAAGATGGGATCCAACTTCAGTTGGACTGGGCCACCAGCTTGTGTTGGTCGTCCTTGCTGGTCTTCTCCACCTCTATACCTTTCTCCAAGTTCCTCATGACCCTCTCCTATGTTCCTAAGCAAGATAACATCATTAGGTAGTAGTCTATTCTCAAAAGTATGAAAAGGATCGCTTAAGAACGAGCTCACCTCTAAATTGAGTTGACGCATTCGAGCTCGGGTCATTGGACCTTGCATAACGGTTGGAGGATGTGCGGGTACTTTCGAAGGAGTGATGTTCTCATCAGAGTGATTGCGATGTTGTCAGTCCACGTAGAATGGGACAATGGGACGATCGGACCAAGACTCATTGATTGGACGATCTCCCAAGAACCGTAGAATAGCACCGCACTATCCCCTACCACTCTCTCCCTCTTGACGTAGGACTCAGAAGTCCGAACTAGGATAAATGGCATGTGTCCCTGAGTGTTCTTCGTGTATGTGCCCCTTCTGACTTCTCTAGGCGACTATGGAAGCTGATCGCCACCTGGATCACCTACACTGCTTTTGATCCGATTTCCTGGAACGAAGACTTACAATCTTGGTTCATAAAGTTGGTAGCGGGTACCAATAATGCTATGCACACCTTGGCCATTGTTAGAAACGATAGGCAATATAAACGACGAAGAACAGCAGATCAAACACAGGAGACACGAGATTTTTAACGTGGAAAACCTTCACTATATCAGGTGAGGTTACAAACGTCGAAGATTTACAACTTTTCTTATCCCAAGACGACGGCTTACAGGAAGTATATGTAGAGATGGAAAAACCCTAATAGGCGACGATCCGTACCGCGGAGGGGGCTCCCCCCCCCCCCAGGCGTCCCTGGGTGCAGTAGGGAAACATGATGGGCTAACTTCAGACTCCGCTTCGCTTCGGCCCAAGCATCCCGACGACGGGCCTCGCTTCGCTCCGTCAGAAGTTAGCATTTATCTTGTACGTAACTGAATTTGGATCACAACTCAACAGACATACTTACGATCTGGATGCTTTGGCTGGAGAGGAACTGAACAATTTTGTAGCAACACGAGATCTTGGAGGAAGTCTTTTAGTTTAAGAAGAGTCCATGATATATAGTTCCTTGCTTTTGCTGCAAGAGGGTGCAAAGTCACTCAAGTCTAGTGATTTTACAAACTAGTGCGTAATAATAGACTTAGGTTACTAATACCCCTCCTAGTGGTCTGCTAGGATGGTAAATATGTTGTAGCGCTACTGGCACTAAAAACTCTATTTTCTCTTATTATTAATCAATGGGTTAAGCCGGACCTTTTAAAAAAAAAGATTTTGTCTCTGTTTTGTCGCAACCTCTTCTACTCCTACTTCTGTCCAACCCAATTCATAAGGCTATTGTAGCGCCGGACCAGTGTTCTGCACACATACAGTTGTGCAGATACTGTTGCGCCGGATCACTCTGGAGCACACCATGCTGGAATGAAGAAACGCCGCACTCTGCATGCAGTGAGCCTTAGGTAAAGAACATACTCCGTAGGTAGGAACGGAATGAGAACTGAAAAAAGGTAGATAGTGGAATGAGATACCATATATCAAGTTATGCCACCTTTATTCCCATGCGTGACGCGGGAGCAACTCTTTTTGGCATTCCACCGATTGACGGAGAACCAACAAATAACATCTTCTTTTTTTCCTTTATTTATTTATACTCACCGGGGTCCTTTAAGGGTCTATTTGAGCAAAGGAATGCAAAACAGACGAAAAGAATAAAATATAAGAATAGGGTGTAGGTGTTGTGAAAAAATAGAGGAATAGAAAACACAGGAAAACATAGATAGTGTTGTTTCGAACATAGGAATTATAACACAGGATTCCCAAAACATAAGATGTGATTAAAAGAGATAAATATTTATTTTATTATTTAAATATTTGTCATTACAACGTCAAATTTTAATTAACAAATAAATATATGTGTAAAGTTTTTTTTGCAAGGACTAAAGGAAAAATTAGTAACAATTTAATATAATTAATAGACATGTGATTGCACGTCATCATTAAATAAAGGTATATTTGGGAATCTCTAGTATCGTGGTTTGGGTATATTGACTTGACTAATTTGCAAACATACAATTCTAAAAAAAACATTTACGTGATTACACATCAAAGGGGTTATCATTCTACGTCATGTTTGCTTGGCTTATAAGCCGTATTTTTTCAGCCAACGAATAATATTTTTCTCTCACAACAAATCAGCCAACAGTACTTTCAGTCATGACTTATCAGCCAAACAAGACACTAATTGTTTCTGACATGTAGGATCTGTCGTTGATCAATTTTATCCTCTCTCGTTTCTCTCTCCATGTGATTAAAAGATATGCTTGGCAGTGGTTGAGGTTCAGGGCGGCAGCGTAACAACTATCGAAGCCTGCTCTTTCTCTCTCCATGAGCGAGCGACGAAGGTTGCCTCGGGCTTCCGCGGCCGAAAACCAGAGCTCCAACTATAGATGTTTTATTTCCTTTGTTTTGTGAGCGATACAATCCTTTCCTCTAGAATGAACGGCATGTGTTCCCGTGTTCCAAACAACATGTGACGTCATCAAACTATATAGGAATCAGCTTCCTCCAAAATTCCTACGAAGATCCTCCATTCCAAACGGGCCTAATTTGTTCGTGGAAAGAAAGCACGAATGGACCATATCTCACGCAGTCACGGCCCATGGAAAATATGGAATCCTACAGTACAAAATTAGGGCATTACTTCGTGTTACCTACACCACCAGTCCCACGCACCATGCGCTCCAAATTCTTCACCACCTCTAGTGTAGGAATAACAGAGAAGCATATTGGAATTTTTTTACAAAAGACCCAAAATTCAGCACTCCATGCAGCATCTTGGGTGTGACATGATTTTGGAGCACGATTAGCCAGCCATTGACCAGAACTGTTAGGTATAGGCAACAAGCATCATATTCCAGTGTGGCAAGCACGCTTTATTCCATTTCAGGCCCACAATGAGAAGACACCTCTCTATTCCCCCGTTCAGCGATGGTCGGGCCCCCATGGCCCTATCACAGCTTTCTTGGGCCCCTTGCACAGCCATGCATCATTCAGATTGACAAGCCATGCCGTTCTAGGACGAGCTGGGGGGATGTGCTTAGCTGCAAGGGATAAGCATGGGCGCATTATTCTGTCTCCCACTACTGGCCCAAATCTGAGCCACTTTAGATAACCACCAAATGTGTCGTGGTCACCCTGGTCCTCATCCTTGCCGTTGTGTGTGTCTCACAGTCACAGTCTCAGCCTCTCTCCATGCAATCCAGCAGGGAAAAGCACCACCCGTTCCTATCCTTTTGAGTATCTATCTCGTTGTCTTGAGTTGACATGGGCTGTGGTAGCAGCCGTTGCTGGTGCTGGTGTGAGATGTTGGGGGCTGTAGAGAAAAGTGTTGCAGACTTGCATGCAGCTCTGGTGCTTTCAACCGGAACATTCCTTGAGACGAGCAGCTTGACACCTGGCTAGGCCATGTTTAGATTGCAAAATTTTGCAATCTGGACACTGTAGCACGTTTTCGTTTGTATTTGACAAACTTTATCCGATCATGGACTAACTAGGCTCAAAAGATTCGTCTCGTGATTTACAACTAAACTGTGCAATTAGTTACTTTTTTACCTATATTTAATGCTCCATACATGCGTCCAAAAATTGATGTGATGGAGAGAGAGTGAAAAAACTTGGAACTTTGTCATCTAAACAAGTCCCTAGTTGCATTGACTGGGCTGCCTTTAGCTTGTTGCATTCCTGGTGCTGCTGCTGGACATGATGAGATCTCCAGCAATTGTGACCTTCCCCTGCTCTGATCGGATGCTGTGTGTGGCTCGCTTGGGACTGGGCGACATGGGAGACAGCCACCCAGGAGCAAAACGTGAAGTGGCTAGGCTCCCCAGGAGCAATGCCACCCACCTCGGTGTCGTCTCGCGGGGGAAAAAAAACGCCGCCGTGAGCCGGTGACCGCACCAGACGCCCCGATTTTTATGATCGGCCTGTTGGCTGGCTGATAAATCCGGAGGGTGCTGGTTTGATGTGAGAGAAAAATATTATTGGTTGGCTGATAAGTCCTGGCTGAAACCAACAAATAAACATGGATATGTGCCTAGTGACCCCTCCAGAGTTTTTTTTAATGCGTTGGTTGCTGCACCTGGGTTGGACGTTTGAATGCATTGGTTCATCTCCCTCGATCGGCACCTGTCTTCTTTCAACCGAGAACGGATATCACTGATATTATATTTATTTTTATATTTCTGTCCGGATTCGAATATGGATAGTGTCAACCATATCGGATAAAATACAATTGGATATCGACATCGTAAATATGCGATTTGAGTATTTGATACGGATACGGTAAGGATAGATTTGAACCCTTTTAAACGAATTCGGTCTCGAATACGGTCGAAAAATATTCATACGGTTTTCACCTCTAATTATTACTATGAGGAAAACGTCGCCACCCACTGCTGGATTGAGCACGGTTTAGGTTAGATACTCCCTCAGTAGAAGCAAATGCAATTTTAAGTTTCTTTAAGCCAAACAATCTTAAGTTTAATTAAGTTTATAAAAAATAATATTAATATTTATAACTTTAAATAGGTACATTAGGAAAATACATTCTATAATAAATCTATATTAAGTATGTTAAAAATTATTATTGTTTTATATAAATTTTGTCAAATGTAACAAGAATTGACTGAATACTATTCTAAATTTATATTACATCCTTCCTAAGACGGATGTAATACTTAATCATGAGCTTTATTTTTATGAAGTTAACACCTAGAGTAAATTTAGTACCTCACTTATATAAGTATGGGTACCCTATAATTATTGATTACGAACATGTTCAATGACGTCATTGGTTCTTAAGTTACCTGTGCTTGTGTTGCGTGACTAGCCTTACTAGCCACTTCATTCCCTCGTAGCAGCAAGTTAACCTTCACCAGTCGCTAACTCCAATTTCTGCTAAAACATGCTTCAAATTATCAACATTTTCAAAGATACACTCTCTCTATACCTGAATAACTAGATTCCTAGCTCAAAAATTTGTTTATGAATAAATCAATTTTTCTTGAAGTCTCATCGCATTTACTGCACCCCCTCCCATCTCTCATTCTAGTGTTCAGTTTCTGCGGTTGGATGTGTGTAGTAAATGTTGTAATCAATGTGATATTAAACCACCACCCATTAGTGTGCCACTACTCCAGTTAGTGAAGAGTACTATGATCTTTTCTCAGCCATACTAAGTAATCTGTTTAAAACTTGCTAGAATTCTAAAGTTATTGATGTTTGTAGTTTTAAACTGCCATACACAATACTATGATACAGTTAATATAAGATGTCATGTGGAAGTTTTCGTTAGAACAAGACTCGACTAGGTGACTAGCTAAAAGCAAATGATCCATTCACACGAAACCCAAACAAACAACGCCTGCCGTACAACCTGCTCAAGACTCGTTTAGCTAAAACCTATTTATATTTTCTAGATCCAAACAACCACGGAGCGTGCCTTCGACGAATTTGCCCATTTTCATCTATTACCGTTTTACGGTGGCAGATTGGGCAGTGGGCACCACTGCACCAACCAAATGCAAGACGCCGGGAACGAACATGGTAGGTAACACTGCCTAGCTGGCTGTACTCCGCCTGGGCCTGCCTGCTCTTTTTTTGTGTGACCGAAACAACGAAGCACACGGTTGTCACTCGTCCGCACCCAGCTGTCGTCGCGCCCCCCTTCCATCATTCCCACGATGGAATCTAACGAAACCGCGTATCGAAGCAAAACGTTGAACGGTGATGCATCGAATCCCAAAGCAATTCCAATCAGAGTCAATCGGCAGAGACTGACACCATGTGCAGGTGCCGGAGTCTCGTAAATTCACAACCTTTCATTTCTTATTATAACGGCTACTACAAGGTTGCCTTCACTTTCATTTTCACTGTGTTGTTGTTAAGTAGGAATTCACCTTTATTAACTCCCTTTCAGTAACAATCACCGACTGTATGTAAAAGAAAAAAACAGAAGGTGAAAGAAGGAAGATTCAAGAACACTAGTATGGGTGCCAAAATGTACATGGAAGGCAACATCTGGGCTGTCCTGTTCATCAATCAAGAGCAGAGGTGACGACGAACGAACACCATCAATCAAGGAACACAACAGGAAGCAAGAAATCGTCGGACACTGAATGGGAACGGCGACCGAATCAATCAGTTGCGGGAGCACTCGGCGGGGAAGCCCTGCGGGAACCGCCATCCGTCGTCGCAGTAGTTGTAGTGCATGTAGTTCTTCTTGGCCCAGGCGACGGTGCCCCACTCGGCGGCGTCGAGCCGGCGGTTCATCCAGCGGTCGGTTCCGGTGGGGCAGGACAGCGGGGCGCCGTCGCCGTTGGGGACGCAGGCGTCGGCGGAGTACCCCCGGTAGGAGACGACGAAGGGCGCGGCGGACCAGTCCACTTGCACCTTCCCCTGCTGCGTGGCCCAGTAGCTGCCGTCCCACAGCGTGGCGTGCACCGACATGGGCTTCCCGCCCGGGTAGGCGAGGTCCGGGTACCGCTTGAAGCTCCGGATGAAGAGGTCGTCCACCTTGAAGATGACGTTCTTGTCGTTCCAGATGATGGTGTAGGTGTGGAAGTCGGCGGCCGGGTCGAACCACAGGTAGAACTGGTGCTCCTTCTTGCCGTCGCCGTTGGCCCACACGTTGGTGTTGAGCACCACGGGCTGGCCCGTGGAGTTGCCCATGAACTCCATGTCGATCTCGTCGTGCCCGGGGTCGTCGCCGGAGGAGAGGTAGAAGGAGGTGACGGTGCCGGCCGAGTTGCCGGGGATGAGCTTCATCTGGATGCTGAACTCGCCGTAGTGGTACTTCTGGCGGGAGCTGAAGGCGCCGCCGGACTGCTGGTTCAGGATGAGAGACGTCACCTGCTGCCCCTGCGCGTTGTAGTCCGCCCGCACGTTGCCGTCCGTCGTGAACTTCTCGTATAGCCACGAGTCCGCCGACGCCGTGGCCGCCAGCAGCGCCACCAGGAGCGCCAGGGCCACGGCACGCCGCGCCATGCGCATCCTCTGCTCTGCTTCGCTTCTTGGAGAATGGGAGATGAGAATGAGGATCGAGGAGGCGGCTAGCTGTAGCCTGTTGTAGCTGGCTGGGCTGGCTAAGCAAGTTGGTCTGGTGCGGTGCGGCGGCCAAGCACAGGATGTGGCACCGGCTTTATACTGCTGAATGCTCGCTTTTGGGCAGGAGATGAATTGCTCCTTGTCCGGGCTGGACAACACAATCTGCGCGCTCCTCTAGGGTGTCTGTACACTGGCTGATTGACAAACCGTGTTAGCCCGGAAGGGGGAGTGATTGCCAGACAGCTTTCCCAGGGTGTGAATCAAACTAGCAGTTCATGTGCCCCCGTCCCTCGTTCAAAAAAAAAAACTTAATTTATTGAAAATCAAACCATCATAAATTTAACTAAGATTATATATAAAGGTATCAAACACCAAATATATATAAACTATAAAATATGATACCTGATAAACTGAATTGTACAGATTTGATATTACAAAAATGCGTATTATTTTATAAATTTGGAACTAATAACAGATTGATTTTGATTAATCTTATAAGGTTATTCTTTTTGGGGTAGATGGAGTGGAGTACCTATCGAGATAAGCTTACTACCAATAAAATTTTATCAAATCATAAGGACGGTTTTAGAAGCAGTATATTGTTACCATCCAATGGCTGGAGGATGTGTTGGGTCTATCTTTTATTTGTACATGGAGTCATGATAGTATCTTACTGGATCTATTGTATTTTCTAAAAAGTTACAAACAACCTTACCATTATGAAAAAGTACATAAAGTAACCTTGAAATTTTCCGTCTAAATTCTCGATATCTGCTATTATGAAAAATATTTTAAAATGACCTCCTAAATTTGCATTAAAATTACCTGCATAAACCACTATTAAAGACAATGCAAGATAAACCAGCAAATTTGCATATAAATTATCCACTTTTGACGTTATGACTTATGAAAGATAATAGAAAGACACTCTTCAAATTTAGTTATAAATAACCCAAATATCAATACAAAGTAACTACTTTAAATATATATACTACCTCTACCATTAAAAAAAGTAGACTAAAAATCCACTGTATCTACGTTTAGGTGAGTTTATACATAAAGTGTCCTACAAAAAATTGATAAACCATAAAGTATGCAATATATTTTGTAAGCTATTACTACTTTGGATGAATTTATATATTTTGACTAAAATATTATGACATATTAATGGTGGTAATCTACTTTTAAGCACCCTATGTTTTAAAAAAAACAATACTACTACACATATAGTTCTAAGATATAGCAAATTCAACACCATAGTTAGACTTAAAAAGTATAGTTTTATATCCAAGTTGTCACTTTGTTATGTTTTATAAACATATTACAACAAAATAAATATTGCAAGTAAAGATATTAGTCAAAATATATACTGTATTTGTTACAGGCCATATCAATGTTGAAAACAATATGTGTATTTATTTATAACTTGTGAGAATATTACGCTGGTTCGATAACGTCCACTCCTGTCCTCGTCGCAGTAGCGAAAACTCTCTTTCTTTCCCATGCATGCCACGACCATGAGAGGGCCGAGAATGTGTGCCTTTTGTTTTGTCGGCCCAGGTTTCTTCTGGACGAACAAGTGGCGAGTCCCTGCGATTTTCACCGCTGGTGTGGCGAGTCACGAAAGCCCCCATAACTGCAACCGTCAATTCCAGCCGCTGGCAAATTAATTGGGAATGCCAGAACAGAGGATGATGGATCAGACAAGCGTCCGGTGTTGATGATGACGGGATTATCCGGTAGTTCATTGCGATTAGTTGCAGCTAGCTAATCCGGTCCTTGCTGGGCATGGGCGCCGATGCACTTGGGCTGAGCGCGTACCTGTCGTCACGGGCTCCCGTCCCGGACGGGCGCGAGCAGCAGAGCAGCGGGGGCGCGGTGGTTCACGCGTCGTTGCGTTGCGCGCGGCTCTGACCGCGGCCGCTGCGCCGTCGCCGTCGTTTCCGCGGGCGGGGCTCGCTTTCAGTTTGAGGCACCGATACACGGATACGGCTGGCAGGACGCGGGTTGGGAGACGATGCTCCCGTTCCTGCTGGTCTGGGCCTTGTTTAGATACACTCAAAATTCCAAGTTTTTTCACTCTTTCTCCATCACATCAATTTTTAGCCATTTGCATGGAGCATTAAATGTAGGTAAAAAAAATAACTAATTATACAGTTTAGTTGGAAATCACGAGGTGAATCTTTTGAACTTAGTTGGTCCATGATTGAACAATATTTATCAAATAAGACGAAAATACTACTATTTATCGGGTTGAAATTTTTTGGAATCTAAACATGGCCCTGGATGACAAGGCCGCCGGCGACGGTGTGGCTAGCAGGGTCCGCCGTCCGATGTTGCCCACCGCCAGCCGCGCGCGTCCACGTGTAGCTAGGTTAGCAAGCACGCGCCAGGATGGATGAAGGTGGCCGGCGCGGCGCCGGTACGGCACTTGTGGCTGCAACCAGACTCGGGAAAGGAAATGGCCGTACGTGGCTGTCGGTGTGCCTGTGTACTGGATCAGGACTCGAACCGTACGTGTGTTCCGTGTGTACTAACGATTTGTTTTGGTGCTCATCACGACCCAAAAAGTTATGACCGTAGGCTGCTCCTTTCGGTCACTAAACAGTGCGTCAATGGCACCGCCCCAATAACCGCACGGCCCTCTCAAATTGCACCCACAGTTTCTTGCATGCTGTTGATATAAAAAGTGTGTACGAGCCCCGTGTTGAAGGGGAGTATGTGTGTGTGTATATATATATATATATATATATATATATATATATATATATATATATATATATATATATATATATATATATATAGTGTTAAAGGATCAAGCCATATCAAATAGAAAAAATGATAAAGCTATACAATTAAAAGATGCCATAATAAACTTTGGTAGTAAATATATAATTAGATTACCATTTAAAGAGATCATAGAAATAAGAGTACCTGTAAAAGTAAAATTAACGCCTAATATCTCCTATAAAATATTAGCGTTAGTAGACACAGGTTGTACACAAAATATTATACATGATAAATATTTTGTAAAATGTCCAGAGATAGTTCATACAATAGATCAAGATAAAGCAGAAATATCTATTGATATGTCAGGAATAAAAAAGGGTCATAATCAACTAGCTTATGATGTTGAGGTACAAATAAATAACACAAAATATATAATGGATGAAATTACAATAAGAGATTTGTCTATGATACATGATGATATGATATTAGGATTAAGATTTTTACAATTCTCTTTACAAATAACAATCATACATGAGCAAGGAATAACATTTATTCCTTATCAAGACAACATTCCATATACAACAGAAGTAAGAAAGTCTAATCCAGGAAAGACCAACCTAGAACTCCAAGGATCTGATGAAAATGTTCCTGATAATTATATAGATGAAGAATTAGGTGAAAAATATTGAAGAATTTCATATAGCAAATTCATGCATAGAATGTATCAGTCTGCAATCATTAGCACCTAATTGGTATAGAGATATAAAATCTAAAAAGGATATAGATAAAATTGTAACAAGATTAGAAGATATTCAGATAATAGGAGAAATACCAATGAAGCATTGGGACAAGAATGGTATATTATGTAAAATTAACATAATAAATCCTGACTATATAATTAAGACAAGTCCTATAGAAACAACACCTAAAGATATAGAAGAATTTAAAATGCATATTGAAGAATTACTAAAATTAGGAGCTATAAGAGATAGCCGAAGTCCTCATAGATCAACTTCATTTATAGCTAGAAATCATGCTGAAATAGCTAGAGGAAAGTCAAGAATGGTTATTAATTATAAAAGGCTAAATGATAATACTATAGATGATGCATATAATATCCCAAATAAGCAAGAATGGATAAATAGAATACAGGGAAGCAAATATTTTTCAAAATTTGATCTAAAAGCTGAGTTTTGGCAAGTAAAAATGGCAGAAGAATCAATAGAATGGACTGCTTTCACATGTCATCAAGGTCATTTTGAATGGCTAGTAATGCCCTTAGGGTTAAAGAATGCCCCTGTTTTATTTGAAAGAAAAATGCAAAATATTTTTAATGAAAATCAAGAATTCATATTAGTTTATATTGATGACTTATTAGTATTCTCAAAATCTTATAAAGAACATATAGCTCATCTGGAAACCTTCTTTAGAAAGGTAGAACAGCATGGGTTAATATTGTCTAAAAGAAAAATAGAGATATGTAAGGAAAAGATAAACTTTTTAGGTCATGAAATAGGAGAGGGAAAAATTTATTTACAAGATCATATTGCAAAGAAAATTTTAGAATTTCTAGATGTCATGAATGATAAGAAAACCCTGCAGCAATTCTTAGGAATAGTCAATTATGCTAGAAATTATATTGAAAATTTAGCTAAGTTAGCTGGTTCATTGTATGCAAAGTTAAGAAAAAATGGACAAAAATATTTTAATTCTGAAGATATAAAGTTAATAAGAACTATTAAAGAAAAAGTCAAAGATTTAAAACCCCTAGAGTTACCTTTAGATGATAATTATTTCATTATAAAGACAGATGCATCCAAGTTAGGATGGGGTGCAATATTAAAACAAAAACCACATAAGTACTCTCCAAAGTTAGAAGAAAAAATATGTAGGTATGCTTCAGGAAAATATAAGCTAAAAGCAATAAACAATACGGATAGGGAAATTCTAGCTATTATAAATGCAATAAATGCTTTTAGACTATATCTAGGATTTAAAGAGTTCACAGTTAGAACCGACTGTGAAGCTATATGCAAATACTACAATAAAATCAATAGCAAGAAAAGCTCAACTAGACGATGGGTTCTATTTGAAGATATTATTACAGGAAATGGTTATAAAGTAATATTTGAGCATATAAAAGGCAAAGACAATACATTGCCTGATATATTTTCACGATCTTCTATTTTGCAGGAATGAAGAGAGGAACAAGCCCTATTGGGGGTGAATGTTTCAGCTTTGGAACTGATAATAGGTTAAGAATTTTCCCACCAAATACCTATAAATTTTAGCCTCGAGACCATATTGTTCTAGATGACATACAAGAATGCATTCTAGACAATTTCTGGTTTCAATATAACAATAAAAGAGAAGATAAAGGTTATATGCTAGCTATATTAAATAGTCTTGCTGAATATTTTCATATGATTAATGGCAAAATGCAACCAAAAGAACCATCTAGCAATATGGAGAAAAAAGCCATATATGTTATATATAGGGGAAAAACACCAGGAATTTATATATCATTTGAAGAAGTCATTGCTCAGCAGATAGAAAAAGAAAAAGATGGAGGAGTGTCTTGGAAAAAATATTTAGACATTGATCAAGCTCTTTCATATGCAAGAACTATTCTGGGAATAAACTATTATTTAGAGCCAGCAGCTAAAGACTATATCCAGAAATATAAGAAGGCCAATGAAATAAAACCAATATGGGCAGGGCCAAATATAAGAGAAGAAGGATCTTCTAGACCGCATACATATAAAGAGGCGGTAAAAAAAGATATAGATCCATTAAATGAAGAATATGTTAACACTAAGATAAAAGAAAAATTAGAGACAATGACTCTTCAATGGAAGAAAGACATAAAGGAAGAAATCCTACAAGAAATAAAAGGTGAAATAGATGCAAAATTTGAAAATATAATGAAAGACTACGAAGTAAATATTAAGAAAGATTATGAGTCAAAAATGAATATACATATATCAGACTATAATGAAAATGATGATGAGATGTTGGACATTCATGGTCATGGACAAAGACCAGAATATTAGATCTCAATATGATGAAAAGAATATCGTGAATTGTTGTCCTGATAAAATATGGCAACCTGAAGAAGTGGACAACGAAGAAAATATTGAAGAGTCAATATAGACTTAGTTCAATATCAATATATATATATACAAGAAATATACTCCCTATGTTGATAAGGTGTTATCAATAATTTGGCCAGGGGAAGAGATAATATATAATACAATACATATACATATTACATGCCATGATCTTTGATTTGATGTTTGCAACATCAATCATTCGGGCGTGGAAGACCATACCAAAGAATATGCGAGAAAGATACTATAAAATGCGCAATGGAGGACAACGCAAAGGAATATCTGATCCTCTCTCATAGCAGGACAATTATTCTCCGTCCAGTTGTCCAGGCAATAGTACGAAGAGATAATTGAAGACTTCGCCTCGAAGGCTTCTTCTGACGATAAGGCTCGCTCCTCCAGAAGATAAGAATGAAGGACACTTCCTTCATGCTATAAAGGAGGAGGGCAGCAGGCGCATTCATTGACATCGAAGAAGCAACATCATAGCAACACCATCGAAGAGCCACCGAATCCTCAGACACCCACTATCATCCACCACCCACTCCACTAACTCTCCATCCACACACATACACCATGAACACATGATCTCAGAAGCACTCTGAGGATCATCCACCATTAGTAGTAATCACTCCACCTACCGTTGTATCACTCCACCTTTGTAAATTAGAGAATAAGGAGGTCCCCGTGATCTTCCTACGCTTGTAAGGTAATCCCTCGGGTTTGTGCTAAGTGCTTGGGGTTTCCGAAAGGGAAAGCCGTATATGTAAGCTTTCTGTGGAAATGAATTAAGTTTCTTGTTTTAATCCTGCCTTCCTTTAAGCTCGTTCATATGGGGCGACATCTCTATGCTAGGAACCCTAGAGGAGAAACCTCTACGTGTGTTGTTCTCGTGTTAGCCCTGGTAGCGGCATTTGTAGAGAACCCTGTTTGCGCAGAGAAGTGTTCTCCTTGGGTGGAACTGCCTGGGGGAGGCGATAGGGCACTGAGTCCTGTGTGTTCGATAATTTGGGGATAGCAAGGGAGTAGACAAGGTTAGCCTGGTTACAAGCGAGCGATGATGCATCACGGTGAGTACCGAGTAGGGGGTCATCACAAGCATAGTCGCATACGACCGGGCTGAACTATTGGTCTCGCCACCTGCAAAAGATCATAGATATAATCATTCGTATAAGCATATTCACTAAGCACTAAGCTTAACTAATCATGAAAGCGACATATCAATATTTATATTCGCTAATCACCCGCTCACTCATCCGGCGTCCATAAAATATTCACAGCGTGAAAGCGACACTTGCGAGAGGCCTCGACATTAAATAGTAAAGTGGTTGTGCACTGTTCATATTCCGAATTTGAACAGTAACCGTGAATTTGAATAGTGAATTTGAATTTGAATAGTGCTGTGAATGATAGTGGGTGTCTAAGGATTTGGTGGCTCTTCGATGGTGTTGCTATGATGTTGCTTCTTCGATGCCGAATGAATGCGCCCGGCGTCCTCCTTTATAGCATGAAGGAAGTGTCCTTCATTCTTATCTTCTGAAGGAGCGAGCCTTATCGTCAGAAGAAGCCTTCGATGCGAAGTCTTCAATTATCTCTTCGTACTGTTGCCTGGACAGCTGGACGGAGAATAATTGTCCTGGCTACAGTAGAGAACGGATTCGAAATTCAAATCCTGAGATCTTGAGTTACTATTCACAGCATAATTCAACTTCACATTCACTATTCAAATTCACGGTTACTATTCAAATTCGGAATATGAACAGTGCACAACCACTTTACTATTTAAGGCTGGAGGCCTCTGCAAGTGTCGCTTTCACGCGCGAATATTTTATAGACGCTGGATGAGTGAGCGGGTGATTAGCGAATATAAATATTGATATGTCGCTTTCGCGATTAGTTAAGCTAGTGCTTAGTGAATATGCTTATCTGGATGATTATATCTAAGGATCTTTTGTAGGTGGCGAGACCAACAGATTCGGTGGTCGTCGATGCGACTATGCTTGTGTGATCCTACTCGGTACTCATTGTATGCATCATGGCTCGCTTCAGAACCAGAGCTAGCCTTGGTCTACTCCCTTGCTATCCCTGACCACACGAAACACACATGACTCAGGCCCTATCGTCTCCCCAGGCAGTTCCACCCAAGGGGAACACTTCTCTGCGCACACAGGGTTCTCTACAAACGCCGCTACCAGGGCTAACACGAGAACAACACACGCAGATGTTTCTCCTCTAGGGTCCCTAGCATAGAGACGTCGCCCCATATAAACGAGCTTAAAGGAAGGCAGGGATTAAAACAGGTAAGCTTAATTCATTTGCACAGAGCAAGCTTACATACGGCTTTCCCTTTCGAGAAACCCCAAGCACTTAGCTCAAATTTGAGGGATTACCTTACAAGCGCAGGAAGATCACGGGGACCTCCATATTCTCTAATTTACAAAGGTGGAGTGATACAACGGTAGGTGGAGTGATTACTACTAATAGTGGATGATCCTCAAAGTGCTTCTGAGATCATGTGTTCATGGTGTATGTGTGTGGATGGAGAGTTGGTGGAGTGGGTGGTGGATGATAGTGGGTGTCTGAGGATTCGGTGGCTCTTCGATGGTGTTGCTATGATGTTGCTTCTTCGATGCCGAATGAATGCGCCCGGCGTCCTCCTTTATAGCATGAAGGAAGTGTCCTTTATTCTTATCTTCGAAGGAGCGAGCCTATTATCGTGGAAAAAGAAGCTTCGAGGCGAAGTCTTCAATTATCTCTTCAGATTGTGTTCGGACGGTGGACGGAGAATAATTGTCCTGCCATGATAGAGTGATTTGATATTCCTTTTCATACTGTCCTCCATCACGCACGGATAGTATCCTTTTGGATATTCTTTGGTATGGTTTTCCACGACCAAATGATTGATGTTGCAAATATCAGATCAAAGATCATGGCATGTAATATGTATTGTATTATATATTATCTCTTTCCCCGGCCAAATTATTGATGACACCTTATCAACATAGGGAGTATATTTCTTGTATATATATATATATATTGATATTGAACTGAGTCTATATTGACTCTTCAATATTTTCTTCGTTGTCCACTTCTTCAGGTTGTCATATTTCATACCAGGACAACAATTCACGATATTCTTTTCGTAATTGACATTCTTTGCCATAACTAGGCTTTATTAGCCTACCAACTTCTCTCTGTATTATACTATATCTTCCATAGTATTCTTGTAAGAATACTTTTATTATTTTATTTTGGTACATCATATAATATTCAGGAGCAAACTTTGTATTTCCTTCTAATTCTTTTGCTTCACTGAAAATTCTCCAATTATCATGATTTGTGTCTTTTCTGAATATCTCTTCATAATTTTGTCACGAATCTGAAGTCCATGTGGTAGGAAATTTGTATGATCCCTTTGTGATATATATATCATGGCATGCTGGTCTTATTGGCTGTGTAAACTTTGGTGGATTAGAACAAAACTGAATTTTGTATTTCCCTTGAATACATGCTAATTTTTTACAAGCTTCTTTGATAGCTATTCCAAGGTCTGATTGGAGTATTTCTTCAAGTGTACCATATATATCATAGACTAACCCATGATCAATAATAGTTTGTAAAGAGATATCATCTCCGATATTTCTTTTGTATATGAAATATTTTAAATTTATATCAGCCCTCAATATTAAGAATCTTTGATGAGGCTTAACAATTAATTTATCATCGAGATGAAGTAAAGAAAAAGTATTTGCATTCACAATTATTCCTAGATGTCTTTCTTTGCCTTGGTATAATTTCATAAAGTATTTTTGTATATCATGAAAGGTTTTGTAATGCCTTTCAGCATATTTCTTTCAAATTAGATCTATAATATCAAGAGTAAAGTATGACAAAGTTTGTTCAGTCTTAAAACTTAATCTAGGTATGAGAAACTCTTGTGGAATATTATTTAAATATTTGTTTCTTTTTTCCTCTAGAATTACTTCTTTTTCTGATTGCACTCTATTTTCTTCATATATTATTTTAGCTTCTAAGTTCCTTTTCATATCGCTTTTCTGTTTTAAACATGACATGCATGCTTGTCTTAAGCATAGCCTACATGTTGCTCTTTTGCTGGATCTTGATTGTATATGCAAAATACACAATTTATATCACCTTTTTTATGATCCCACTTGTGTTCGCAGTTTATTTGATCCATCATTTCTATTTTTAATCCTGCTAACTCATCAATTAAATCTAACTCTTCATCACTTGATTCTTTTTCTTCATCATATTCTATTTCATCTGTCTCTATAATTGAATATATCGATTCATCGTCCATTATATCATCATCACAGACTAAAATATTTTCATTCACACTATCTATTATTTGAACATTTTCTTGTTCTTCTTGCTTATTGGAATACCTTTTCTTGTCTTTGTTAGGACATGTTTTGCTTAAGTGATCTAGAGAGTTACAAATAAAGCATCTACGTGTACTATCATAATTTTTTCTAGGATTATATCTTCTCACATTTCCCTTATGGAGGAATGGAGCTCTATTGTCAGATCTTCTTAGAAAGTAACGTCTCTTTGTCTTTACATTTCCTTTCTTATAATTCTTAGGATATTTTTTATTTCTAGATCTCTCTTCTCCATATGTCAAGGGTATTTGAACTATTTTATTGCAAAAATTATAGTCTGATTGTTTCATTGATCTTTGTGCTTGTATGTTGGTGCATATTTTTGTTAACTGTTTGAAAACGAATGTTATAGCCTGAGAGATATTATATTCTTTACCAATAGTTTCCTTCTAATATCATAGAACCTAAAGGCTCTGGTAGTTTATTAAACTATTTTTCTACTATACCTTGGTTATAGCCTTGCTTAGCAGTCGTAGCATTATACAAATAGTGTTGAGAAAATTCCTTTATTCCTTTCCAGCTTGTTAGTGACAATTTTTCTATTTCTTTTAATCTTTCATTCTGTAAAACAGTGAATCCTAATTCAGGATCTTCACCTATTACAATGCTTGATATAATATTTGCAAAATTATATGGATTACTACCAGCCATTTTTAATTGGGCATAATGATTAGGGAAAGCTTCTACCCATTGTTCCCATAAAACTTTGACTGATTCACCTAAAAATATTTCTAAATATGTAATCATATCTTCTACTCTATTTCCAATATTATGCTGATTTTGTATATACTTTTGGACTATCGATTCTTTCCATATGCTAATTATATTTGACCAATCTATAGGATCATGTGCTGCTAAATTTAGTATAGCACCATCACTTTTATAATTATGGAATTGCACCTTCTTTTCAAATTCTCTTCTTTTTGAACCCAAATGCTTATATTGTCCGGGTATATATCTATATGCAGGTTCTTTTTCTGGTGGCCAAGTTCCTGGTTTTCTAGTTGGTCTCTCACTTTCTCCTTCTATCTTTATTTCAGGACCTCGTCTTCTTTTTGATGAACTTGGATACCATTTCCATTGCTTCTATAGCTTTATTATTATACAACTCTTTATTTTCTAAGGGGTCTATGAGGGTTATTGAGTTACTGCATATCTCAATTGTATCTTCATCCTCTTCTTCATAGCTTTCTAATAATAACTTATTATTAATTTTCCATTGCTCATCTTCGCTTATATCATTATCTTCTATGTCATTTATCTTATCCTTGCTATGTTCTAATTCCTTTTGGACTTCCCTTACCCTGTTATCTATTTGTTTTGACACAAAGTCATTTTTCTTTATTGGAATGCTAAATTTCTTAGCATTGAATTCTCTATCTTTCTTGATATTATCAAGTCTACATATTTCTCGTCTAAAATAGAGTTCTTTTTCTCTTATAGCAGCCCATTTACATATCATAGAGTTTTTGTATTCATCATGAATTTTGCTTAGCTTTTGCTTATAATGATTTATTTCATTATCTATATCTAATTTTTCCATAAATTCACATATGCTATGCCTTCTGTTTTCTTCCAATTTTGCCTCTGAACTGGATGCTTTTAAATCATCTAAACTTTGTTCTTTATAATCTACAAACCTAATACTAGTCAACCCTCTATTATTTTCATAGCTTATGTAATCTTTAGGTTGTTTTAAAATTTTTGGCTCTATTAATGAGCTTATATTCCATTCTTCTCCTGCTCTTTCTTCAGAACTTATTTTTAGAGGACTCATAAATTTTATTCCTTTAGATTACATACTTTCTACAACATTGTTCACATTTACCTTATATCTGGTTCCATTTCTGTTGGTTAACCTTCCTATAAATTCTATGCTTACTAGTAGATTCGTTCCTTTAAATTCTTCATATCCTTTAGTTTGAAATCCGAATGCCATCTTATCTATAAATTCTTTAACCGGCATTATTAAGTCTGGAGCTATATATGTTATCAACATATTTTCATTCATATCACCTTCTAAAAATCCTAATCTTTGCTTTATTTATTGAGTCCCATCTTTTTGTCTAATAAAGTTATTAGAACCTTGGTTGCTAATTTCTTCCTTGTCATTCCTTTAATTCCAATGATATACATTCCCGATGTATATATTTATACCTGAATATTTTAAAGCATTTTCAAATTGTTTACTAACAATTCTTAGCAGAACTCGGTTCTGGTCACTACACTTAATTCTACTTCTCTAGATATTTTATATAATCCATTTTTATTTTCAAACCAACCCATTTGATATATTTGTTGAGGCCTTATTTTTCTTAAAGTATCTTTCTCGATATCTTTCAAGATCTCTTTCTAAGTCTATCACTTCTTCTAAAGTTTCAATATCCTCACATCCTCCTTTTAGTTTATCTTTAAAACTTAGAGGTCTTACGTCTTTATTTACTATTTGGAGTGACTTGTCTCTTCTAGAGAGGCTCTCGGTACTTCCATCTATCGAGTTTAAAGATCTAGTGGACTCAACTATTCCTGCTTGATGACAACACAATTTCTTTGTTATGCTCAACAATATTATCGGTCTTCTTATATAGATAAGTTATATCATTTTTAATATAATCACTATTCTGGCTAATTCTTCCTAGAGAAACTTTACTCTCTTCTAAAATTTGTAAAGCCAATTCTAATTTATTATTGGTAGCTGAATATTGCTCTTCAAGGTGCTTATATTCTTTTTGTATCTATCAAATTTTAATTCTAGATCGTCTTGCCTCTTTCCCCAAGATATGAAAAAGTTATGTATCAAATCAACTATTAAATTTATCTGTCCGTGAGAGGTATGCCAAGTATGTTCTTCAGAGCTATTTAGTCTGCACCTTATATTTATATTCCCTTTAGTGTTTACAGTCTTTCCTATATTCACTTCTAAATTTAGATAATGTAACTTTTCAATCTTCAGAATATTATGGTAAATCCCTTAAATTCAAAATATAATAACCGAGCTCGATACCATCATATGGGAAGTCAGATTCATCGAGAACTCGAACGGATTCGAAATTCAAATCCTGAGATCTCGAGTTACTATTCACAGCACAATTCAAATTCAAATTCACTATTCAAATTCATGGTTACTATTCAAATTCGGAATATGAACAGTGCACAACCACTTTACTTTTTAAGGCTAGAGGCCTCTGCAAATGTCGCTTTCACGCGCGAATATTTTATAGACGCTGGATGAGTGAGCGGGTGATTAGCGAATATAAATATTGACATGTCGCTTTCGCGATTAGTTAAGCTAGTGCTTAGTGAATATGTTTATACGGATGATTATATCTAAGGATCTTTTTTGTCGGGTGGCGAGACCAAGCATTTGGCCGGTCGATGCGACTATGCTTGTGGCAGTCCTACTCGGTACTCACCGTATGCATCAGCTGGCTCGCTTTCAACCAAAGCTAGCCGGTCTACTCCTTGCTATCCCCAGCCACGAACACACAGGACTCAGGCCCTATCGTCTCCCCAGGCAGTTCCACCCAAGGAGAACACTTCTCTGCGCAAACAGGGTTCTCTACAAACGCCGCTACCAGGGCTAACACGAAAACAACACACGCAGAGGTTTCTCCTCTAGGGTTCCTAGCATAGAGACGTCGCCCCATATGAACGAGCTTAAAGGAAGGCAGGGATTAAAACAGGAAAACTTAATTCATTTCCACAGAGCAAGCTTACATACAGCTTTCCCTTTCGGGAAACCCCAAGCACTTAGCACAAACCTGAGGGATTACCTTACAAGCGCAGGAAGATCACGGGGACCTCCTTATTCTCTAATTTACAAAGGTGGAGTGATACAACGGTAGGTGGAGTGATTACTACTAATGGTGGATGATCCTTAGAGTGCTTCTGAGATCATGTGTTCATGGTGTATGTGTGTGGATTGAGAGTTGGTGGAGTGGGTGGTGGATGATAGTGGGTGTCTAAGGATTTGGTGGCTCTTCGATGGTGTTGCTATGATGTTGCTTCTTTGATGCCGAATGAATGCGCCCGACGTCCTCCTTTATAGCATGAAGGAAGCGTCCTTCATTCTTATCTTCTGAAGGAGCGAGCCTTATCGTCAGAAGAAGCCTTCGAGGCGAAGTCTTCAATTATCTCTTCGTACTGTTGCCTGGACAGCTGGACGGAGAATAATTGTCCTGGCTACAGTAGAGTGACTGTATATTCCTTTTGTGCTGTCCTCCATCGCGCACGGATAGTATCCTTCTGCATATTCTTTGGTATGGTCGGCCACCAGAAAAAGAAGAACCTGCATATAGATATATATACCCGGACAATATAAGCATATGGGTTCAAAAAGAAGAAAATTTGAAAAGAAGGTGCAATTTCAGAATTATAAAAGTGATGGTGCTATACTAAATTTAGCAGCACATGATCCTATAGATTGGTCAAATATAATTAGCATATGGAAAGGATTGATAGTCCAAAAGTATATACAAAATCAGCATAATATTGGAAATAGAGTAGAAGATATGATTACATATTTAGAAACATTTTTAGGTGAATCAGTCAAAGTTTTATGGGAACAATGGGTAGAAGCTTTCCCTAATCATTATGCCCAATTAAAAATGGCTAGTAGTAATCCATATAATTTTGCAAATATTATATCAAGCATTGTAATAGGTGAAGATCCTGAATTAGGATTCACTGTTTTACAGAATGAAAGATTAAAAGAAATAGAAAAATTGTCACTAACAAGTTGGAAAGGAATAAAGGAATTTTCTCAACACTATTTGTATAATGCTACGACTGCTAAGCAAGGCTATAACCAAGGTATAGTAGAAAAATATTTTAATAAACTACCAGAGCCTTTAGGTTCTATGATATTAGAAGAATATAAAAAGGAAACTATTAGTAAAGAATATAATATCTCTCAGGCTATAACATTCGTTTTCAAACAGTTAACAAAAATATGCACCAACATACAAGCACAAAGATCAATGAAACAATCAGACTATAATTTTTGCAATAAAATAGTTCAAATACCCTTGACATATGGAGAAGAGAGATCTAGAAATAAAAAATATCCTAAGAATTATAAGAAAGGAAATGTAAAGACAAAGAGACGTTACTTTCTAAGAAGATCTGACAATAGAGCTCCATTCCTCCATAAGGGAAATGTGAGAAGATATAATCCTAGAAAAAATTATGATAGTACATGTAGATGCTTTATTTGTAACTCTCCAGATCACTTAAGCAAAACATGTCCTAACAAAGACAAGAAAAGGTATTCCAATAAGCAAGAAGAACAAGAAAATGTTCAAATAATAGATAGTGTGAATGAAAATATTTTAGTCTGTGATGATGATATAATGGACGATGAATCGATATATTCAATTATAGAGACAGATGAAATAGAATATGATGAATAAAAAGAATCAAGTGATGAAGAGTTAGATTTAATTGATGAGTTAGCAGGATTAAAAATAGAAATGATGGATCAAATAAACTGCGAACACAAGTGGGATCATAAAAAAGGTGATATAAATTGTGTATTTTGCATATACAATCAAGATCCAGCAAAAAGAGCAACATGTAAGCTATGCTTAAGACAAGCATGCATGTCATGTTTAAAACAGAAAAGCGATATGAAAAGGAACTTAGAAGCTAAAATAATATATGAAGAAAATAGAGTGCAATCAGAAAAAGAAGTAATTCTAGAGGAAAAAAGAAACAAATATTTAAATAATATTCCACAAGAGTTTCTCATACCTAGATTAAGTTTTAAGACTGAACAAACTTTGTCATACTTTACTCTTGATATTATAGATCTAATTTGGAAGAAATATGCTAAAAGGCATTACAAAACCTTTCATGATATACAAAAATACTTTATGAAATTATACCATGGCAAAGAAAAACATCTAGGAATAATTGTGAATGCAAATACTTTTCTTTTACTTCATCTCGATGATAAATTAATTGTTAAGCCTCATCAAAGATTCTTAATATTGAGGGCTGATATAAATTTAAAATATTTCAGAAGTATACAAAGAAATACTGGAGATGATATCTCTTTACAAACTATTATTGATCATGGGTTAGTCTATGATATATATGGTACACTTGAAGAAATACTCCAATCAGACCTTGGAATAGCTATCAAAGAAGCTTGTAAAAAATTAGCATGTATTCAAGGGAAATACAAAATTCAGTTTTGTTCTAATCCACCAAAGTTTACACACCAATAAGACTGACATGATGCCATGATATATATATCACAAAGGGATCATACAAATTTCCTACCACATGGACTTGATTCATGGCAAAATTATGAAGAGATATTCATAAAAGACACGAATCATGATAATTGGAGAATTTTCAGTGAAGCAAAAGAATTAGAAGGAAATACCAAGTTTGCTCCTGAATATTATATGATGTACCAAAATAAAATAATAAAAGTATTCTTACGAGAATACTATGGAAGATATAGTATAATACAGAGAGAAGTTGATAGGCTAATAAAGCCTAGTTATGGCAAAGAATGTCAATTACGAAAAGAATATCGTAAATTGTTGTCCTGGTATGAAATATGGCAACCTGAAGAAGTGGACAACGAAGAAAATATTGAAGAGTCAATATAGACTCAGTTCAATATCAATATATATATATATACAAGAAATATACTCCCTATGTTGATAAGGTGTCATCAACAATTTGGCCGGAGGAAGAGATAATATATAATACAATACATATTACATGCCATGATCTTTGATCTGATGTTTGCAACATCAATCATTTGGTCGTGGAAAACCATACCAAAGAATATCCAGAAGGATACTATCCGTGCGCGATGGACGACAGCGCAAAAGGAATATACAGTCACTCTACTGTAGCTAGGACAATTATTCTCCGTCTAGCTGTCCAGGCAACAGTACGAAGAGATAATTGAAGACTTCGTCTCGAAGGCTTCTTCTGACGATAAGGCTCGCTCCTTCAGAAGATAAGAATGAAGGACACTTCCTTCATGCTATAAAGGAGGACGCCGGCGCATTCATTCGGCATCGAAGAAGCAACATCATAGCAACACCATCGAAGAGCCACCAAATCCTCAGACACCCACTATCATCCACCACCCACTCCACCAACTCTCCATCCACACACATACACCATGAACACATGATCTCAGAAGCACTCTAAGTATCATCCACCATTAGTAGTAATCACTCCACCTACCGTTGTATCACTCCACCTTTGTAAATTAGAGAATAAGGAGGTCCCCGTGATCTTTCTGCGCTTATAAGGTAATCCCTCGTGTTTGTGCTAAGTGCTTGGGGTTTAGAAAGGAAAGTCAGATGTAAGCTTGCTCTGTGGAAATGAATTAAGCTTTCTGTTTTTTAATCCCGCCTTCCTTTAAGCTCGTTTATATGGGCGGACGTCTCTATGCTAGGGACCCTAGAGGAGAAACCTCTGCGTGTGTTGTTCTCGTGTTAGCCACGGTAGCGGCGTTTGTAGAGAACCACTGTATCGCAGAGAAGTGTTCCCCTTGGGTGGAACCGCTCGAGAAACGATAGGGCTGAGTCCCGTGTGTTCGTGGGTCGGAGATAGCAAGGAGTAGACCGGGTTAGCTTCGGTTCAAGCGAGCCGAGTTGATGCATACGGTGAGAGTAGAGAGTAGGATCACAAGCATAGTCGTACGACCAAAATTTGAACTGCTGGTCTCGCCATGACCTACAAAAAATCCTTAGATATAATCATCCGTATAAGCATATTCACTAAGCACTAGCTTAACTAATCGCGAAAGCGACATATCAATATTTATATTCGCTAATCACCCGCTCACTCATCCAGCGTCCATAAAATATTCGCTTGTGAAAGCGACACTTGCAGAGGCCTCCAGCCTTAAATAGTAAAGTGGTCGTGCACTGTTCATATTCCGGATTTGAATAGTAACCGTGAATTTGAAAAGTGAATTTGAATTTGAATTGTGTTGTGGATAGTAACTCGAGATCTCAGGATTTGAATTTTGAATCCGTTCGAGTTCTCAGTGAATACGGTACCCCCACCGCAGTGGTATATATATATATATATATATATATATATATATATATATATATATATATATATATATATATATATATATATATATATCCTGAACCATTGATCTTCGAATCGGACGACACTGAGGCATTTGGAGGTGACGTGGATAGCCTGAGAGACGGCCAAAGCAAACTACTTTGATATATTAGAAAATATATATATGCCTGCTCCAGTTAGAATAAATCTACAGCCACACAACAAATACCTGCTTCACAGTCATGACCTATGCTACATCCACATCCATGAATACACCCAGAAAATATAACACCATTAAAACAGATGCATCAGATTATCTTTTAGCTATTCTCTCTCATTACTCATCTAAATCCGACGGCTCATGTTTAACGTGTCTGCTCTCCGTCGCCCTCCCGCGGACCTCCCACGCGCATGCGCAGCCGCACGCACGGCTCTCCCTCTCCCCCGACGCCCCCTCTCCCGCACGCGCGACTCTCTCTTCCCCACGCGACTCCGACTCCTCTCCCCTCCCTGCCCCATCGTGTCGCGCGACTCCCTCCTCCTGCCCCATTGCAGTGGTTGCCCGCTGGCTCGCCCCCACGCCGGCGCCCCCTCCTCCCAGCGCTCGCGCCGTCATAGGGATGCTGTACTGGCGGTGGACACCGTTGTACACAGCCGGTGGTTACTCCCGCCGCGGCTGTGTTGGTTGCCCTCGCGGCAGAGGAGCCCAGGGGGCTCGGGGTGGAGGCAGCCACGACGCGGCTGGAGGAAGACTACCACCAGATGCCCCTTGCGCTCGCCATCTCCGTGCCCGACCACGCGGGGCTCGTCGACACGGACTCCGTCTAGATCCGCGCGGCCGAGCTCATCAGCGTCGGCGCCCACGGAGGACACGACGGCGGGTATAGGAGCGACTGACGAGGTCGCGTCGTCGCAGCCCCCGAAGCTGCCAAGGTACGGATCTCTGGTGCCCCTCCATCACCACATCCGTTTTCGATTATGTCGTGTTCCTGATCCCCTGTCGATCTGCCGGTCACACGGGACGCGGCAGCACACGATCCCGACACTGGTGAGCACCTCTACGAAGTTGCTCTTGATTACTTTGCTTAGCTGCAAAATCAAAGTTTTTTTCTTCATCGTCAGACCATGCTTTAACCCCTTCATGAGCTCATACTCAGCTATAGTGCCATGACTACAATTGTTTGTTAGGGATGCAGCAGCAACATTATTTGTTAGGGAGCTCACCCCACACTTCGGTCCGCCAGTTGATTCCATGGCTATCAAGTGCCGATTTTAAGCTGTCTCACAGTTCAGTTCTCGAATCTCAAATCCCCAGCCTGTGCAGATGGACTACTCACTTGTATATCAATTTCCAGTTTTAATGGCTACTTGATTTCAGCTGTATATTGATTATATTGTCAATGTTCATAGACGGATGACATATTGCAGTTGTCAAAACATATCAAGGAGACAATGATAGAAGTATATGTTTTAGTTTTGATGTGGTAATTTTTTTCCTATTTTGCTGCAGGCTGCCCTCTTTCTTGATGTTTTTATCAAGGACAGAGCTTCATTCTCAAGACATGATTAATGAAAAGCTTTGGAAAGCTGAAGAGCTTGGTATGGAAAGCTTCCCCTGTCCTCTTGGATTGCTATTGGACGATTTTTAATTCATGGACGATTTTAAATCCAGTCTGGTTTGCTATTGGATTGAACTCTAATTACCCAAAGATGTTTCAGATTACATTTTGGAATCGACTATAGTGCTAGATAGATGCCAGAAACTGTTTTAAAGTACAAAAGCTAATTTGATTTTTGTTTAGTCACCAGATTATGCTTTCCATATTTTTTGCAGCAGGTCTTCCACCAGATGTCCAGATCATGTTCTAAATTTCAGTCCTGAACCTGACCTGTTATATTGTTTGCAATTCTTCAGGTGGCATGCTGTATTGACATATTGGTTTTTTTTACTTCATCTTTGATTTCAATTACTAATAGTGTCTTAAAATTTCAGCCTCCGGCAGTAAGGAAGTGGAAAGAGAAAAGGAGTAGATGAGTTGGTAGAATCGCTGAAAGTTGCACTAGAAAAAAGAACCACAAAAAGGATACATCGATTTTTTTTAGTAGGAGTAATACAAGCTGTCTAGGAAATGAAACAATACTTGATATATTGTGTAATTGCAGCAAACAAGTACGTTGACACTTCTCTTTTTAGTTGTTTTTGTTGTATTTTGAGCTTGAGGACAACGGTGGATCTAGCCTTCTTTTAAAGGTATGCATGTGTGTAGCCAGCTTATCACTTTTGTTAGTCCAAATGAAAAAAAAGAAGAAAACAAAGTTGTATTGGTTATTATTGGCTTATAACCTGCTATTCTTCCAAGCATATGATGCTAAACATGTGAAAAAAAATATTTTCCTACCAAGTTTAGATCTTTTTGATTGGCAAACAAATATCAGATTGATTGGCAAACAAATATTTTCTTACAAATATTCTGGCCGATAAGCTCAAACGAACAAAGCGCTAGGTAGTAAAACATCTGCATCAATAATTATAAGCTTTACTTGATTGATTTGATGGTTCATCAGTGTGGGATGCATGTTTTTCTTTTTCTTTCATGTCAGATTGGTAAAGTTAGAACTGACCCAGGACAACTATCTGAAAAATGAGCTCTAAGTTGCTTCAATTGCAAGGTACTTTTGTTAGCAAGGAACTGGAATGTAAAGAAGGAATGCTAAAGAAAACCTTAAAGTGGCGTTCAAAATATAAGCCGTATGAAATCCGTTGGGTGAGTTTTTTTTTTCTAAGCTATATTGCTTTGATGGATGTGACAATGCTACACACGATTAGGCTTATGCCACCACGGAGCTTTTTAGCATGCTTTGAGAAACATTAGGTGCATTATGACATCTGATTTGATGGATTATTATCTGGTAAAAAATCTTATTTGAATTTCATTATGTAGGATGACATATTTGAATTAACCGAAATCATTACTTTGACAAGATTGGATGGATTATCCTTGTCATGAGATCTGGATGCCAGGTTTGATAATGCTCCCCCCCTTTCACCTATCTTTTATTTTTCTATACGTGAATGTGGGGAGTTCCTAATGACACCTTTTTGTTTTTACCCTTTTCACTATTGAATGCATGCACATTTTTATATGCATATAAATATGTGCGGTCTAATTTAGTCATTCTGAGTTGTTATTTTCTTTTTCAGAATACCAAGAATGCCAATGGGAAAGTCAAGTACTTGGTGTACAATATGGAGAATGCAACATTGCAACCCTAAATCTGCCACATGGTCAGGATAAGATGGTTTGTCTCAATGATTTTGCTGGTTTCAAATTAGGTAATCCATGAATTCGGGTGACAAAGATGATGACAAATGTACTACAAGGCCATTATCCTGAAATATTGGATGTGGCAATTATTTACAATGCTCTAAATTTTTTGAAGCTTTCTGCAAGGTATGTCTTTATAAGCTTTGAGCTTCTTATTTATTTCATAAAAAACGTAGGATGATAGGTTTCATATCAGATACATCATGGCTGACCAATTTCATTTACCTCCCTGCATATGTAGATTCAAGTAAAAGATTGTTGTTACACTTTTGAATTTTCATCTCGATACTGGAGTAAGGCATATTTGTTTATGTACTTATTCGGTGTGTTCAGACGAGCTTGCTGCTGAGCTACAAGGCACCAACCAACCACAAATGAAACATTAGAGAGCAATTCAAGCAGAACCGCAGTAGTCGCTGCAGGCTGCAGCACCCAGCCAGACCGGATGTTGCCTTGTAATTTTGCTGTACATAAGTATCAGTTTCATATGTAACAAGCAATTAAACGCCTGATGTTACTTTTAGTTAATCATGAATTCAAGCTGTCTTGTGACGACCATAAACAAGCTGGTGATCATGGATGTTCCTATATGGGGCCTAGACGAATGGATCAAATACTAAGCAGAGGATGCTTGACATACCTTGCTATTAGATTGCCATTTTTTGAACCTGGACACTTCATTAGTTCGTCAGTTCTAGCATAATGTCACAATTTCTAGAAGTTCAATGTTTTCCCCTCTTTTGGCAGAGGATCAGAAGTTCATAGTTAATGCAACATGTGCTTCGACCACGCATGGGGAGTGGACACTATTCTTGGCATGCCATTGGTTGTGCTTCGCTGCTTAACTATCTGAGCGAGGACGGGTTAACACTGGAAAGGCTTTGGGAAGCTGCTGAGAAGGCAAAGGGCCAAGCTTGAGTTTTCCTCCACTATGCATACTGAGAAATATTGGCAAAACTAGAATACTCTGGAAATTGTCTCGATGGGGAAATTGTTTTCTAGAGTTAAATGTGTTTCATGTATGATTAATGACTGTATTTTCCTTTGACAGTTCTACTTAGTGACCTATAATTGGTAACACTTTGGGGAAATTTCAAATCACCTTTGTAAGCTGATACGTTGCTCTTTCCATCCATCTTCATGCCTACTTCCTTGCTATAATACCTTTTCTGTAAATCACAGTTTGCTTCCTACTAATGAACCATGATACTCTCCTGTGGTATACCCGTGTTAAATGTACCAAGCTCCAAGAGCATACTTCATTAATGGAAGCGTAAGTTTCTCTTTTTAGCTTTTATCATCGAATCAATTGTAAGTATTGTTTCCCGTTGCGTTAGCATGGGCATTATACTAGTATACATATATATATATATATATATATATATATATATATATATATATATATATATATATATATATATATAACTCGATAGGAATTATTCACACGCAGAGCAGGCAACAAATTCATGACATGAACAGAACCGTGGGTGCCATGTCACAGCACAGCACAGCACGTGCACGTGCAATGAACTTCAGAATTAAAGAAAAAGGACATTTGAGTACAAAGACCCTTTTGGCAGGGTTTAAAGCAGTTTGAACCTTCACCTGCACTGTATTTATATAACTGTTTATTTATGTGGTTCTTGTTTTATGTACATAGTACGTACACCTCAAATAAATTAAACTACAGGTCCATAAAGCTAGTAATTTAATTTTGTTTCGCTTCACCGACTTTTAACTTGTCGTGAGTCGTGATACTGTTGCAATAGCATGAATCCATGTAATTTGAAACCCAATGAAATTAAGAGGGCCAAAGTGAAATTTAGATCCACAGGCAGGCAGCGCATATACGTGTACTGTATGCGATAACCGTAGCAGTGACGGGAGCGCAACTGCAAACGATACTGTACAGTACATGGGATGGGAGTGGCCCCACGTAGGAGTCATCGCAGCCATCGGAGGACGGTTGCTGGCCCCGCCGTCGCTTCTCGCGGACGTTACGTTACGTTTGGCGCCGCTTGGCAACTGGAATTCTGGGGCATGTGGATCGCCTGGCAGGAAGGGGAAGGAATGATGATCCCCTGCACGGCTCCACGGCTGCACCCCCAACAACCGCTCCTGTCAGTTGTGCATGCTGCTGCAGCATGGGGCGATCTACGATCATTAGCTCCAGCGAATCACTCGTCTCTCGCACATTATCTGCATCGTTTGATCCGATCCGAATTTCTTCAGATCCCAGTGACGACGCACTGTACCAGAGGGGTACGGTGTGTATATATATATATATCCCTATGCCACCTCACCTTATGATGAAATCTTAGAAACGGGGAGGCCCTGCCCCTGGCTACCATGAGTCCATGATGGCCCCGTTCGAGTGCCCTTAAACTTGGCTTGATCCGTTTATTTTTTTATCCGGAACAGTGTTTTTCTCTTACAAATTTCTCTAGAATTCCTCCAAACCATCTAAATTGCAGCCGAACACCCTGGCTGCCTGTGGCCCCTGCTCCTCGCTTGTTTCAGTTTTGGCTGGGGCTGTCCTCCTACCTCTGCTGTCTGCGCACCACGCGCGTGATCCACATGGACCAAGGATGTCCTCCCAATGGCATTGGATCCGGTGGTAATGGGCGTTACATATACTCCCTTCGTCATATGTCGTTTTGTTTTCTAGGAAGCCAAATACTTTTAATTTTGACTAAATATTTACAAAAAATATTAATATTTATAAGACATAATTAGTATCGTTAGATAGATCATTAAATCTATTTTTAAAATAAACTTATTTAAAAATACAAATATTGCTAATATTTTCTAGAAAACAAATCAAACTTAAGAAAGTTTGATCGGCGTGAATACCATGGGGCCACACTTATTTTGTGACAGATGTACGGGAATGACAAAAGGGTAACCCTCTATAAACCTGAGCAAGTACCGTAACATCCCCCTAGCCGTATTTGGGAGCCTAGTATTTGCCTGAAACCACTATAAATTGCACGCCTAAAAAATTTCTCGCCCAACAAAAAAAATGTTGCTTGGAACGAAGCTTGGTGGGCCAACTATTTTACATATGCTTTAGGACAAAACCGACGAGGAAGGCCAACAAGGTGGCCGCGCCAATCTTCCCACACGGCGACCATTAGTGCCCACGCAGGTGGAAGAAAGAAGAAAGAGATGGAGGAAGAAGGTGTCGACAGCTGGGGCCCACTGCCAGTGACCAGCAGAGAGAGAGGTGTGGGGTAAAACAGACTTTTAACGTGCCTCTCTGTTCGGAACAAGCCAGGATCTACGGTGTCGTGGTGACGTGGTGTGCCATGTCAACAACAAATGGCAAAAACATAGGCTAGTTCTTGTTTTCCGTGGCAAATGTGTAGTTGCCATGATAAAACTGGCGAACGGAGTGGTGACCTAGATATCAGTAGCAAAATAGTTAAAAATCCCTGCGAAAAAAATGAAATGCTGGATGAAACTAGGTGATTGAATCAAGTACGGCTGGTGTCCATAAAACTGAATCAAGCTGGTGTCTCAGAATCCTACTCATGATGCGGCAATTCCTTTTTTTCTTCCCAATGATGGTTGATGGATAGAGATAGAGCATTAGCAGAATTAGCTTTATTACTACATCTCCTATAACTAAAAAAAATAAAAGTAAGACTATTTTTTCGTGCGACTTTTTTTGGGTCGCTCTTCCCTCCCGTCCATGCGACAATCACTCCGTCGGTCCACACCTCCCTTGCGATACCGCGCATAGGCAAACATGATGTATATACTATGGTCCCTCCTCTCTCTCTCTCTCTCTCTCTCTCTCTCTCTCTCTCTCCCCCCATCGGTCTCTCCCTCTCCATCCCGACGCAAGCAGGGGCGACGGGCGCGGCGGCTGCCCTCCTCCTCCTCCTCCACCCTCCCTCGCCTGCCTCTCACCTCCGCTTTCTCCCTCCCTTCTCTCTCTCCCTTCCCTCCAGATGTTACTACAGCGAAGCGAGGCGGCAGTGTAAAAGCGGCGACGGCCTGCAGAAGCGAGCTGTGCCTTGCAGGAGGGGCTCGATGGCCCCCTCCCTCTCCCCCATCCTCCGTGCAGCCACCTCAACGCCTCCTCCCACTGGGGAGCTTGTGCTCCTTTGCTCGACGAAACCCTAGGTGCCTGTGCGGCGGCGGCAGCGGCGGTGAAGCTCGGCGATTGGATTTGACGGTGACTCACCCTCTTCTTCTCCTCCTTCGTCCCATGGCTCCTCCCCCAGATCCTCTCTCCCTTGCGTTTTTTTGGAGCGGCAGATCCTCACAATAATTTTTATGGCAATTGAGAACAGTAGATTATAAAGCTTTTGTTGATTTTATCCCCTTTAATATTTTATTTTCTATTACTTGAATTAAAATCTGCTGGTTTATTCAAAATAATACCTCTAGGTTAGTAAAAATGGTTACATGTACAATCTTGATATATTACTGTGCATTGATTTGTCATCTCCTCGTAATGGATTGTGTCCATTCATTGAAAGAGCAGGAAGGCCAGTGACATTTTTATGCCATTTTTTTCCTTGTGTGATTTACGATACTGATTGGTTAGTGCATATGTCCATGTCCTCCTTCCAGAGATTCTGTTTAATGAAACCAATGAGTTTCGTAAAGAATGATGCTCTATTTTTAATGTCATGCCGCTTTTATCTCTATCTACACCGATGGACTCCATTTTCTTTGTTTCTGATGTGCATACCATTTTTGATCTAGACATTTTTACTAAGTGTAGTTACCTAATACTTTAGTTTTGAAACCAATTTTATTTTTCATAATAGGGGGGGGTTTGCTACGTACAAAGAATTTATATGGCAAGAGTTTGATTTCCAATCGTGCAGTTTCTTATTTAACAAACTCGACATTGGAAACCTGATGGTGATTGAATCTCGGGACCATAGGAATTGGAAAATCATTCATGTCTAACTCTGATTAGTTTCACTTTAGAAGTGTGAGGAAGTTGCCTTAAGCTTCCTTGAAAAACAAAAACATTTTAAGAATTTACCATGTTTCGAACATTTTGTTAGTCCAAAGCAATCTCATCCTCGGATGGGTTTTCTTTAATGATCTAGAGAGAACAAACAAATTAGTGCTGCACATGTAGGACAGCAACAACCATTCTTCATGAACCCTTTGTTTCTGTAATTTCGTTTTGAATGAAACTGTTGAACTTGCCTAAGTACAATCACCTGAATTTGCAATTTGATATTTTGGAGCCATTTGGTGCATAAGTAGAATTTCTATAGCATACAGTCTTCTTCCTCATGTCTGAATTTTGAGTTGTAAGCAAATGTGAAATACATAGTTGAAGTGAACTCACTGACTACTAATTACTCAAATACAGTGAATTAGAATGCTTGTCACATTCTCTAATCATGTCTGCTTTTTTTTCTTGGAGTTCTACACATACAAGCAACACTTGAGTAATTATTAGTGTGTTACTGTACTGATAAGTTTCATGCACAAGTGCCGGCTGGCATGCAGCACCGGCAATTAGATCACTCATATAAATGTTGTCACATATGCACACTTGGTTCGATGTTTGAGAATACTGGGATAAAAATTTTGGCAATTCAGTATTTGGACCATAAATTCAGAGTAATACTCTTGTTGTCCAGCTGGTGTTAACCGGATTGACCTCTTCACATTCACATTACGTGCACCAAGTACTTGTGTCAATTATATGCAACTGCACCATAAGTGTTGAGATCATGAGCATTTTAGATTTTAAATTCCTTGCCTGCAAGCAGTGTCATGAATTCTGAGACTTATTCTTGCACATGCTGAATTGTATCACATACCTATTCCTTTGTTGATCTCCATATTTTTGGTTCTTGGCAGTGTTGCTGTCATGACGAAGGCATACCCAAGTATTGAAAGGAATGATCTGATTTTGCTCCAGGAGATTGCCAGCTACATGCTTCTTGCATGTGGAGCTGTCTATGTGATCTCGGTAAGAGAGAATTTTGGATGTTCATGTGTTGAAAGACTGTAACTGCATTAATAGTTCCGAAATTTTGGACACCACACTGTAAAATGGCTAAGCACTAAAGCTCTTAGGACATTGCTGCCTTTATAATTTTGAAATTTTCAGTCATTTTTGTTGGGAAAAAGTAGTACAGGTACTACCCAACCTTATTTCATAGGCTGCATAGCATTATGAACCAGTTGAATGCTTGTAGCACAGAATGACAAATTTCATACAAACACTCCCCGAAATATTATCATGATTATTCATGAAGTCCCTACCAGCTGTGTCTATCATAGGTTCATCATACCACAGTATGATCTTATAATGTGTGATGAAACAAATGGTCAACATTGACTTCTTTTATTGCATCTTAACAAATGTAGTTAACTGAAAAACTTTGAATATATGTAGGGGATATTGTGCATTGGTGTGCTAAAACGTTCAAGGCAGCAGAAAGTGACATCACGGGAGCAAGCAGCCAAGGATCTGCAGGTAAGTACTTGATTCTTTTAAATCTGACAGCATGGAATCCAGTGATTGGATATTTCTTTGTTTTGACCCATTGTCTTTCGGTCTGTAAGACACCCTTTCTGCAGTTTATGCCCAAATTTACTTAGTGTGGCTTAGTTTGATCTTCAGTATTTCAGTTACTCCACTTTCAGTGACTGTGATAAGATTATTCTTTTCCTGAACCTCCTTGTTTTGCTTCCCATGGATAGTTCAGGAGAATCTATAGCTGTAGCTGAAAACCAAGTGTAGCCCGTTAGAAATATAAAAAACCTGTTTTATATAAAGATGGTGCCCCCTTTTCCCCCTCAAAGTAGCTGATCGCCCGTTTTGCGGTGTTTTACTAGAATACTATGTTATAATTATCCCAAGCCATATGATATCAAGTAAAATATGTGTTCACGAGAGAATTGCATCTGAGAATTTTCTAAAAGAATGTATACGCAGCCTCAGCCTGCAAAAAGGAAAATGAGGCTATATACGACTATTCTTTGTTGATCATAGCCAGGCAACTGTCTATTGGATAGTGTATTGCCAAGATCGCTCCACTTAGTTTTGAAGTTAAGGGTACAACCTAAATGGTACAAGCATAAGTTTTGTTCTGTACACCATCACTGTCAGCTCATCTTTCCTCATTTCCTCATTCTGTATGGTGTTTCTTTTTTCTTTTTTTATGCCTGAATACTTATCTTTATGGTGTTTCAGGAGCTGGAGAAACGAAGAGAATAACTTGAGGAGTTGTTACATGCTGAGCGGTGGAAGTTGGTCTGAACTCTGAAGGCTGACCACAGTGATGTAAAAGTTTATCTTCCAGTGTAGATAAATATTTTTTTCTCCTGATGATAGCATACTGCTTGGTCCCGGCCACGAGTCATTCATCAGAAGTCACGTCGTTGAAGCGTATTTTCTTTAGTTCCTCTGTAAGTATGGATCATTTCTTATGTTTGTATCGAAACAGATTCGAAACTTATTATCTCTATTCTATATTGCAGTTGCATGTGCCTCATATTTGACACTTTGCATTATACTGATATCTATCTTTTTTTTATTACAGATACAGGATCACAGATGTTTCTGTTGTTAATTAACGTCATGCTTTTAAAGGACAGGCCTTGTAGCTATCCTCATGGTTTCAGCTGAATTGTGGGCTTTTGGTTTCAGAGCATTGTATTGATTCATCGTCTGGGAATATGTTGTTTTTCAGTTAAATTACGGCATGAGTTTGATGTAGCATGCCGACCTGCCGTCTAAGCCTGTCTTGTATGTATTGCTGAATAATTCACCTGAATTTTACCCTTAATATCTGTTTTGACACTGTAGTAATTCACTCCTTGCGCTATAAGCCTGTCTTGTAATACCTGTTTTACTGTATATTATTTTCCCCAATTATTACTGGGTGGTAACATTATTCTCATTTTCTTTTAGAGGAACCTGTTCTCGTATAATTCTTATCTAAACCAATTTTGATGGCAACCATCCGGACCCTGTGAACTTGATCCAACGGCACATGATCTCAGCCCGCAGCTAGGCGAGGTGTGGCCTACGCAGCGGACAGAGAAGGCGACGTGCGGCGCACATGGTTGAGGCGCGGCGGCACTAGCTGATGTGCCACGGAGGTGACGGGGACAGCGACACGCGTGTGGCGGAGCTGACCCGCAACGCAATGACCTAAGGCAATGCGAACGCCAACACCAATAGCCCCCATGTCGTGCGGAAAGGTCTATACAGTTTGTGAGTTTGCGACGCCGTGCTGTGCATGACTGTTAATTTCACGAACTTTGCTTTTTGATTAACGTGCGTATTTAATTTTACAGTATTGTTATTTTATCGTGCGATCCGTGTATTTTAGTACAAAAATTTAGTTATTCCGTAGCGACGCACGGGCTTGCTTTATATTTATATACGAATGCATCAATTCAATTGCCATCTCAATATATAGGGGCGGACCTGGGCCTAAGCCCCGGTAGTTGGCCCAATAACCTTACATACCCACTGTAATTTTTAGCCCAATAGTGTAGGCCCAACGCCAAAACCTAGTGTCAAAAAAAGAAAAAAAAAGCTCACTCGTTGGCCCAATAAGCTTATATGCCCACTGTAATTTTTAGCCCAATAGTGGAGGCCCAACGCCAAAACCTAGTGTCAAAAAAAGAAAGAAAAAAAAAGCTCACACCGACCGTCTCTGTCCGTCCCCCTGCTGACGGACGCCGCACGAGCACGCGGCCGCACGCCCCGCAGTCCCGCACGGGAGGAGGCGAGGAGATGGCTGTGGGCGCCACCCCGCCGGCCGCCGCTGCGCCGCACGCCGCCGGAGCCGCCCATCCCGCCGCCGCACCGCCTGCCGGCCTCTCTGGCTCCCTCCCCAGTCCGCGTCCGCGGCTTCCGCAGGTACCGCGCCGGCCGCCGGCCTATCTCCGTAGGGGATCCCACTGTCAATATATGTTATATATATATATCTGAATTAGCTGACTCTTGTATGGATGTGTGAAAAGAAGGCAAGGTTCTGGAGAGATGTTTGGATGGGGCAGTGTCCTCTAAGCATTGTTTCCAATAGAATTTTTAGCATTTGCAATGAGCAGGAGAATACAGTTCATGAAGTTTTTCAAAATAATGGTATTAATCTCACTTTTAGAAGATCTTTTGGTATAGAAGAGGCAGAGGAGTGGCAGCAACTAGTTTTGCAAGTCAGAGATTTCCAGTTACAAGAAGGAGCTGATACTGTCATATGGGCTTTGGAGAAGAATGGTAAATTTACTACTGCTTCTTTATATATAGAGTTGACTTTCCCTGGTGTTGAAAATAAGGAGGTGATGAGTATATGGAGAGCTAGACTACCACTGAAGATAAAGTTCTTTCTTTGGTCCATTTTTTCAGACTGTCTCCCTTCAGCAGAACAGCTGGTTAGATGGAATTGGCCGGGAGATGAGCATTGCAAAGTGTGCGGGCAGATTGAGACGACTCAACACATTTTCTTTGTGTGTTTTATAGCAAATTATTGCTGGTGGACATATCATGATGCACTTTTTTGGTCTCTAACGCCTATAAATCTCCAGCAATTTCTCAATCTTAGTAGTGGTAGAGGGGATGTTCCTAAACCCAGGATGATTTTTCTTTTAGCTTGCATATGCTGGAGTCTTTGGTTAATTCGAAATGACTTTGTTTTCAATAATAAAATCATAACAAGTCCTGATGTTGTGGTGCACCGATCCATCATCTTTATGCAGAAGTGGAGTATCCTATTCAAGGAGAAGGAAATAAGCTGGATTTCGAAGACAGTGGAAAAGCTATCAAGACATTTGGCGCTAAACGTCCAAGATTAGTGGTGTAACACCTTAATTGTGATCGTTTTGCTATGATGTAATCTTCTTTTTTCAGTTCTGTCGAACCATCTTTTGTAGTTGTTTCTCTGAAACGGGTTCTGTTATGAGAGGAGTGCCAAGTGCACATTCAGAACTGTTGCTTGTAAGCTGGTGTTCCCAGCAAAACATATTGCTTTCTATAAAGCGGGGCCAATCGGTCTTTGGTCTAAAAAAAATGTGTGAAAAGAAGTATCTGCAGAGATATTTCAAAGTTTTTTTTTCTCTGATATGTATGTCTATTCTCTTAACCAGATAAAATTTTGCATAAAAATGTTCTTGTCTGTAACTGAATCATCACAGTGGTCATTTTTTTTTTAAGATGAGATATGATCCTGCTAGCTAGGGAAAAATGTTTCCACTGCAATCCTACAAGTTAGTTTTGAGATTATTTAATTTAGCACTCAAGGGAATTCAGTTTTAGTGCACTTCTGTCAAAGCTATATTATTTGTGCTTGTGCTTGACAATTGGATGAGGAGATCGAATCATACAGCAATGCTCCTACAGGAAGGCATGCATCAGGCTTGGTGCGATGTGATCATATTAGCATCCCTGCAATCATATTTGGGTGTCTGTGGCCTAAGTCCTATTAATGTAAGCTTGTTCTCCTGTTCTTTGTTGCAATGACAGAGCATGTCATGGGGTTGTTTTAAATCTATGTTAAATTGATTATTGTAGATTTTTAGACAACATATTTCCTATTGGTAGCACAAATAGTTGTCATATCCATAGTTGTCTTAGCTACAACTATGTTATTTCTTATTTCTTCAGTGTCCTTTGCATTAATAAATTTCTGTTCTTCAGAGTATCCTTTCTATCTTCTGTTACAATGTTCTCAAAGCCTTTTTTACAACAGTGAATTGATGGTTCTCAAGAAATAATGTATCCATGTTCATCTTACTTATGCTTGATCATAGATGCATGTGTGCATTAAACAGTTTGCAGACAGTCAAATAGACGGACCATTGTATGAGTTGTCTATTTGCTCGCCCATATATAATGTGGCAAGAACTTAGAGACAGCAACCCGTCTATGAATTGTACATGCCCTTAGGATTCTTTATCCAATACATCTCGGACAGAAAATTCTATCGCGTCTGCTTCTACCAGGTGATCTGCCGACTAGCTCCCTTCCCTACTCATGGGATGATAAGTGACCCTGGTCACCGAAACCTTCAGAGTTCAGCCTAGCCACTGACTAGCTCCTTTTCCTACTCATGGGATGATACATTGACCCTGGTCACCGAAACCTTCAGCCTAGCCACTGCGACTAGATTGTACTGGACAGTCCGCTGGCCCTCTATCAACTAAACTGAGCGAGCTTTTGGTACTTAGCTAGCCCAACCAAATAAATCTGAGTTCTTACTTGACCAAGCCGTCAGCTGCCCGGTCAAGTTGTCCCGGGCTGTGCCGAGATGGACACAAGCGCTCCTGCGATACTCCCGCAAGCACACACAACATGCTGCACGGGCCGACCGCTGACCGAGCCACGGTGCCCTCTGTTTTGCTCTGCCAAGGAACGTCATCTGCATGCCTAGCTCCTCGATTCGTTATTAGCTTGATGACATCACAATGACATCATGCCTATGCGACATACGGTCGTTTTTCCGTTTAGAAAAACAAATCTAAATATACCATCTAAATACATTAGCCGTCCATCACCTGAAACCCCTTCATCATGGACTTAGTCCACAGTGAACCGGACGCACATCCCACCGCCGATCCACGATCCATGGACCGAGTCCGCAGCATGCGCACGCACACTTTGCAATCTAGCCCCTCCACTTCTGCCAAATAAAAACTAATGTTCGCTGAGTCAGAGAGAAGAGAGAACTCATCTGCTTTCCCCAAAAATCTATAGTTAGTACCGCATAGATCCCTGCCAACAATAAACCTCCTAAAAGAATTAGTTTACTATGCGGAGATCTCATGGAAGGAGAGAGAAGGAGGCGATCGAGCGAGTAGAGAGGAGAGAACAAGGAGAGAGAAGGAGGCGATCAAGCGAGTAGAGAGGAGAGAACAACATGGGCTAGACGTAAGAGATGAAGACAAAAAAAAACATTATATACTGTGATACATAATTTCTTTAAGTGGTCGTTGCCTAACAATGCATTAACTATCATAATATAATAATGCTTCAATTTTAGTTAATTCTAGCCTATAAAATTGTGTCATGGATCCACGATGAATCTTTATTAGGAATTATTGCCCTTTTTACATAAAATCAATTTAATAATTTATGATTGAATTTTGACTAAAGTGGTTTACATAATAATGGATTTATAAAAAAAATAAGTTTATACTCCCATTGCAATGCACGGGCACATTTGCTAGTAAATTTGAGTTCTTACTTGACCAATCAAGCCGAGTAAATTTATGCACCCATCCAACCAAGCCGAGTGACATTTTTTGTCATCAATAGGTACAAACCCTCTTTTCATTTTGCTTAGGTTGATTAGGTTAAATCAAGTAACACTAGATGAATTATGACTGCTATCTTTGTGTCGTTTTTTAGCAATTTCATGAAATCTGGGATTGGATAGAGATGTGGGATTGGGTCGGCCGCAATTCCGCAAGGCCGTGAGGATTGCGGTGAGCTATTAGGGCGACGTTGGGTCTAGCACCTCTGGCCACGCGTGTGGTCGGCCCGCTGTGGCCCCGCGAACACCGGCACAATGGAGAAGAAGACCACCCTGGCCCCCATCACCGTCGCTGTTGACAATGCAGGAGCCGCACCGTCCACGATCGCATTCAAAACCGGTGGTAGAACCACTCTTGCGGCAGCCGGATCCAGAGTTCCTGACTATGGATGTGCTCAGGGTGGCGCATAGGCGTCGCGAGACAGATTCTCCGGTTGTGGGCAGTGGATCATCGTGGAGCGAGGGTTGCAGGTCACCCGATGTGTTGGTGGCGGACTATTTCTGTGTATGGACGTGGATGGGGTGCTGTGGAGGTCCTGGCGAAAGCTTTAACCGTGATCTTACCGATCAGCACTGTTATGTACTCTGTTCCCGGTCAACACTGTTAGACCTTAAGCCAGTAATTACTGATTATGGTTAATTTAAAAAATGCTGCAGTCATGTGAGCAATTCTACTGCCACCCTTACTGGATTGGGGGCTTGCTTTGAGGCCTAACGTTCCTTTATATGTTAGAATGACTAGAATTATGCCCATGCATTGCAACGGGTACGTCAGCTTAACGTTCCTTTATATGTTAGAATGACTAGAATTATGCCCGTGCATTGCAACGGGTATGTCAGCTCCCTAAATGTTCGACGTTGTTAGACGTCATCATCTCCGGCAATAGTTAGGGAAGCCACCAGAGGAAGCGTGGACCCAGCTAGTTGAAGACGACCGTGAAGGAGATTAACCATGTGAGGACGAACAGAGGCGATCCTAAGGGAGACGATAACCTTGAGTAGCATATACCGTGTGACCAGGCTTAGAAAATTAAATGGCACAAACAAAATAGGAAACAAAAGCATCATGCTTCCTTAACAGCCGCACATGCATATCGCGTGATTAGTGGGTGAGGTGCAATCAGCGGGGTCAATTGGATGATTCATCTTTTGCTTCTTCCATTTACTAGGTAGTAATAGGTAAAGTACTGGTGTTATTTATGTGTTCTGGTTTGATGCTTCGGTTCTTTATGGTCATGTTACAGTAGGGCCTCCTGTGCTTAGAGGATCGGGGGTTGGTTGATGTGAACTCATTTTTGGAATTATTGGTAGAATAGCCATGTGTTCTGGCTATTGGAAGAATATGCTTCTGCCCTGATCATATCCGACCTAGTGTGCTTCCAAAAGAGCCATGTGTCCATGTGCTTCTGTAGCTACATTGTTAATGTGTATGGTTGATATGATGTTTAGATGCCTAATAATGTAGCATATCTTTATTGACGTGGACTGCATAGTTGTAGAGTTCATCAGTTAGGGTGCTGAGCGGTTTCAGTATTTTGTGAGTTTGATAATCAAACTTATCAATGTGTCAACCACTACTTCTAAGTTGATTAGTACCATTACCATTTGCTTATGCTGAGTGTTTTGACTTTTGACAAGGAGCCTCATTATTTTTTACTTTGCTGCAAATCGAGTATGAGCCAACTGGATTAGGTGGTTCAGCCGTCATTATGTGGTAACTGGGATGTACTCTACGTGACGTTTAGAGTTTATTGGTCGCGCAAAGGACAATGATACCTTAAGTTTCAATACACACGAGACAGTTAGGCTCCGTTCGCTTTGCTGAAAAAACAAGCCGAAATACTGTTCCGGCTGATTTGTTGTGAGAGAAAAACACTGTTTCAGCTAAAAAAACAAGCTGAAAAGTACAGATTATAAGACAGACGAACAGGGCATTAGACTTAATCATGAATGTAAACAAATGTAAGGACAGCTCCACCAATTGGTCGACAGAGACAGAGTGGCCAACACTGACACATCATGCTACTCCTATAAGGCTATAAGAGAAAGAAGCTTTCCTCCTTTCTCTGCCAGTTGCGCCTGTGTGGCCACCTCGATCTCTCACTAATTTGTTGCGCCCGGTGATCATGTGGAGGCTCAAGGTCGCCGAGGGGGCTGGACCATGGCTGAAGTCGTCCAACAACTTCCGCGGGCGGGCGGTGTGGGAGTTCAACCCCGAGCTCAGCACGCCAGATGGGTGCGCTGAGGTGGAGAGGGTGTGCCGTGAGTTCACGGAGCGCCGCTTCGAGAAAAGGGAGTCCTCTGACCTCCTCTTGCAGATGCAGGTACGTAATAGTAGCTTACTGTAGGTCTTAATAGGTTCTTAGGGCATGTTTGGTTGCCGCCACTCCACGCCACGTCTAGGCTCCACCTGCGTAAAAAATGTGGCGATGAATTCCTTCGCCCGACTTTCGGTGGCTCGTGGTGTCAAAGTACACAGGAATGCGGTGCGGCACGCCGCAACTACCACAAGCAACCAAACGAATGCAAAAAATGCGGTGCATGCGGTGCGGCGAGGCAGGGTTACGAACCAAACGCGCCATTACCATGGAATATATAGTTCATGAGCCATGCCATTGTTTTTCTACGACCGACCATACTTGACACTTTCGGCTTTTGAAAAAAGGAAAAAGTCCATATTACTTCCTCCAAGTTAGGCCTATGTCCAAATAACCCCCAAACTAACATTTGGTTCAATTTACTCCCTCAAACTATTTAAGTTGGTCCAACTAACACCTTAAAGAGATTTTTCTTTTTTATTTCTCTATGTACAAATTATATTTTAGTTTCAAATTTTTTGAGGTGATAGAAGATATTGTATTTTGTACTAGAAAAATGCACTATGAATTTTTCATCATTATGTTTTATATGATATTGTACCTCTAGTGTTAATTTATTATTAAATTTCCTATGCTATCAAAATAGTGGCAAAAAGTTAAGATATATTTTTTCTAACATAACTGATGATGTTCTCTATCATATCACAAAAGTTGATATTAAGACTCAACTAATATGTGGAAAAACAAAAATAACAAACCATGTTAAGGGGTAAACTAGACCGACTGAAATAGTTGAAGGGAGTAAATTGAACAAAATATAAATTTAGAGGGTAATATGGACATATGCCAAATTTGAGGGGAGTAATTTGGACTTTTTTCTTCGAAAAAAATACTGACCCATGCAACATGTATATATGTATATAGATGGTCAGGCGGCCCAGGGCCGGTACGAGCACACGCTCAGGCCTGACATGATTACGGCGGCAAACGTACTGGGCCGAGGCGTGCCAGCTCACGGGCTGAGCACCTGGCCCAAGCACGACACGATTAATCGTGCCATGCCGACTTGACCAGCCCACTATCTTGATGGGTAGTGCCAGTCTAGTATCTTGACAGTCATATGAACATCACAGATGAACGACCAATCCAACATCTATACACTATAAACAGATCCCTTTTATGCATCAAAGAAGTCATGGAATTGGCCAAAATCTAATACAAAGTAGAGGGAAACACATGCACCACACAAAAACAGATATGAGATAGGCCGCCGGTAGACTGCAAACAGTGTTGCTACAGTCAGAGGCAGCGGAGGACTTCAATTTATTCCTACATGAGGGAGTAATATACATGCCCAGCTAATCATTTTGTAGAAGGAATGCGTGGCTCTTGAATTCAGTGGCCTCCCTAAGGATGGCGATAGTTCAATTCAATGCTGGCTGCTACTCTAGTCAATAATTTCTTTGATTCAATTTAGTGGCCATCAGAAGACACCATCTATTAGGTTCATGACATTTTGAATCCTATTTAACAATTTTTAGTCAGTGTTATTAAAATTTTAAGGTGTGAACACGAGCTTTTATTCCTAAGGTTTGGCTTCTAAGATGGGGCCCACATGCAAATCTTGCCGTGCTAACCGACACATATTACGTTCATGACATTTTGAATCCTATTTAATAAAATTCAGTCCATTTTATTAAAAATTTAAGGTGTAAACGTGAGCTTCTACTTTAGGGTCTGACTTCTGCTGTGGGGCTCTAACTGGTATAGATTAGCTTCATGATATTTTGAATCCTATTTAACAAATTCCAGTAAATTTCTTTAAAATTTTAAGGTGACAACATGGGCTTTTATTTT